>APFE031094524.1:0-23786 GCA_000404065.3 Pinus taeda | reverse complement strand
TCCTTTGCTTTATATAGGCAAGCTCTTCCTCAAATCATGGACCAATACCATGGGCCAAAACCATAATAACATAATACCATGAACCCAATACTTGGGGTCAACACTTTTGGATGCAATACCACAGACCAAAACAATAGGATCAAAAACTCTCGGACTAATACCATGAACCAACCATGAAAGTGTGTGAACTTTTCTCCACATGAAATAAACTTTTATAAACTTTTATTTGCATAAAATTCCGTGAACTTTTCTCCACATGAAATAAACTTTTCTTTGCATAAAATTCCATGAACTTTTTTTCTTTTTTTTTGCACTATAATTTATCATCTGAGATGAGTGGGTTGCCATCAAGTAAAACATATGTATCATAATGCCAACAATAATATCCTCATCATCTTTAATCAAATCAACTAATATTCAAATGTGTTATTATCAGATCAAAATATTTTGTGAATGCCATTATTCTAAGGTAAATTCACAACATCCATCAAAAGATAGTAATATAATAATTCTCCATCAAAATAATGTTGGTAATTTTCAATATAGACATAAACTAACAAGATAAAAATGATAATATCATCATCATATTTAATCAAATCGACTAAAAGTAAATGTATGATTACCAAATAGAAATGTTTCATAGATATCATTATTCTAAGGTAAATTCACAACATTCATAAAAAAATAGGAATCTCATCATACACAATAATTCTTCATTAAAAAAATTAAACAATTTTCAACATATTTAAAAGATAACAAGATAGTATCGATAGTATCATCATCATTATTCGAATCAACTAAAATTCAAATGTATGATTACCATATTAAGACATCCAAATTAAATATAAAAAATAACACATGCCTAGCTAGCACCTCGAAAATCATAGTCAAGATCATCCTCATGATCATTTCCATGATCATCATCTTGACCATCCTAGTAATATTATCCACATAAACATCACCAACGCCATCACCATCCTCATCATCATCGTCTCTGATATATGATGTAATCTAATCATAGTATGTATCATCATCTTTGTGGTCATTACCTGTACTGTTCTAGAAAAGAAAAAATATATTACATGCTAGTACTAATTTTATAGCACAATGCATATTTTTATTACAATGCTAACCATAAAATGAGGTAAGACATGATAAAATTTAATAATAATAAAAAATAAAATGAAAATATGGTTTAATATATATTGGAGATCCAACTAAGATTACACTTGTAATTCACATTAAGTAGTAGAAGCATTTTTTAATGCATATGAAGTAGGTACCCATTTGTTCTTCATATTATATTGTGAATGTTTCTTATGATGTCCATGCATGATTGGTAAATTAAGAGTTATTGGAAGCTTTATTTCAGATTACAATTGTAATTCAGATTAGAAATAGAAAAAAAATTAACAAAAAAATAATGTCACATGAAAAAGTAAATTATTTTTAATGAAAAATAAGTTGCATACAATATGAATGTCACATGAAATATTGAGTTGTTTTTAATGCATGTACTTTTCTCTATGATAAAATGGATCCTAATGTTCGTTCAAGAACAAATTCTCACAAATAATTACTTCATTTTATCATTATCACACTTAATCCATTATACCTAGTGATGAAAATGATTCCATTCAAATTTCTTTGAACTCCCTAAATATAATGTAAAGGAGAAAACTCCATGATCATGACCACAAACGCAACCCTCTCCCTTGCCTCGTCCACCATTAGAGACAATGAAATTGGAGTTATGACCATGAGCAACCCCTCCCTTGCCTCGTGTCCACCATCAGAGGCATTGAACTTGGAATTAAGACTACTCAGGTTTTCTTTGCTCTAATTAATCTCCAAGGAATCAAAACTTGATCAATATATCAAGGACTCCATCAAGGAATAGATATATCAAAGGCAAAGCTCAATAGGCTTTGCCAAAAGGGTGTGAAATAACACTTATCTATGTTTTATGAAATAACTCGAGTGAGTGGAATGAATGGTGGGAAGCACTTACCGGGGAAAGGGATATTTTTGGTCCGTTCTTATTTCTATTATTATTTTTGCTTCTTAGAATGGAGGGAAGTGTTTAAGAAAAATCTAAATTTTATTTTAAATTTAAAAATAAAATTATTTCTATGTTTTAGTTTTTTTTAAATATATTATTTAGTTTAGTATTTTTTATTTCTAAAAAAATATTTAGTTTTTGGTATTTTTTTATTATATATATATATATATATATATATGGATTTTAAACATTCCATTCATGCTGAATTTGTGATTTTATGATAAAGTTTAAATTATATATTAAAAAGTAACTTAATGCCATGTGTTGTGTTGCTGGGATGGGTATTATACATCTCTTCCTTGCTAAGTTATAGAATGTGCTTGGGTTTTCTTAATGCAATAAAATTAATTCTGCTCTTCATTATATCTTGAAATGTTCAACTTGCACCTAACAAAGCAATAAAGTTAAAATAGGTTTACCTTTGTCCTTTGTAGATATTTGTCTGCATTAATCTTGGTCTTAATGAATTAATTGTCTTATGGTGGCCTTGAGTGGACACTCCCATTAGTTGCGTGCTTTTTAGTTTTCTGTTAATGACATTTCTTAGGCTTGATAACATGTTATTTAATTTATGAAAGTGTACTATTGTCTATATTATTGTTAAATGTCTTTTTTTACCATGGTTTAGCAAAAAGTTCCCAAAAGGTTTATAGATTGTATTTTATAATGTAATGATTCATTGCTTGAAGAAATTGTTTTGGATATTTCTTTTAGTATATTAACTCGTATGTGATAAAGTCAAAAGTCCCCTCTTTTTGAGATTTTCATTGGTCAATTTCCCTTAAGGCCATCAAGTTCACCATTCAATCCCAGGTTAAGGAAATATACGAGTCATGAAGTGGCATTGTCCAAGCACTTAAATCTTGAAACATGTTTTTTTTAGTTGCATTATACTTCATTTATTTGTAAATTCTCCATGAAAATAGTCTCATGGAACATGAGGGGCCTCAATAGTAAAGGAAAAAAAAGACTCCTAAAAGAAAAATGGTACGCAAAGCACCCATCAATAATGTTCATATAATAAACAAAAATGTTAAGTGAGGTTCTGTTAGTGTCAGTCTTTGAAGCCTTCCACCAGTGATCAAACATGCTCTTACAAAGTGGTCTTAGGGTTTCAAGGTCAAATTTTGTCATTTCAGTGAGTCTTCAAATAAAATTTGGTCACTAGGTATTAGGTCTAGGATTTGTTTTCATTTCTTTCAAAGTTGTCCAAATGTCAGTCCATGTCACCATTAAGCTGAGTGTACCATCATGCAGAGAGTTGTCATCATCATTTCAGGTTCCAATGGGTCATTTTACACCTTGTTCGTGCTTCAATTGTATTTGGGTAAGGCTCATTTCCCTCTCCTAGGGTTTTGAAGGTAATTTCTCTTGGGTGGTAAAATGATCAACAATATTGTATCTTTATGCTCATACACCTTTCCCTATCCTTAATGTACCTTCTTAAGTACTTTCCATCACTGATATCCCTCAAATTCATCATTTTCCCACAAACACTAGCTTCTTGCCACAATTTGACAATTTTCTAGGCTAGGCTTGTGTTTTGCCCTTTTGGACCCTTTCCCCTCACTAAATATTTGAAATTTCACCGTCCCCTACTTCCTAACATCCCTCCCTACTTCCCAATTTTTTTTTGAAGAATTTAGAAGCCCCTTATCCCCTTCATTTCACTTCATTTCGACAAATCCCCTGTTCCACACATCGGGATAGGTTTTACTCAAATGATGTTTCTGAGCAAGAAAAAATGAATTTGGAAAAAGTGAGAGATATTTTTGTCCATAATAGGCTAAGGAAGAAAAACCTCCTTCAGTTTTTACATAGTTGTCATGGTTTTAGAGAAATGTCAAAAATATAGTTGCCTCAAGATGCACCTTTGGAGTGACCTTGAGAAAATCAAGACTTCTCCTAGCTTGGTTGTCCAAACGACTTGCTGGATGAGTAAAATGATAACTAGACACAAAGATCTTTCTAATGAGCTATCATGAGCTCAATTGGGAGTTGAGGAAGACCTTCAAAAGTTGACTGCAACAACACTCTACATTTAGGCAGCCTCATTTTGCACATTTTGACCAGTCTTGGGAGATTGGACTTTGGACAGAGCAAATGACTTCCAAATTGGAAAATTCAATATGTTCTGGAAATTAGACTCAATAATATTTCCAACGAGCTATCACATGCCCAATTTGGACACCGGTAAGGCCTTCAAAACAGGTCTACAAAAAGGTATTGTGCATTAAATTGGCGTTGCACACCTGTTGGGTTCTGCCAGTGTAAAATTACACTAGCATTGCGCATTAAATTGGCATTGTGCACCTGTTGTGTAGTATACATAGGAGGGATAATATGGGGTATGAAGGGAGGTACCCAATGGAATAATAATGGGATGGGCAATAGTAATAAATAAGATGGTTAACCCGTATCATGTAAGGGACCACAAGTAGTTAGCAATAATGTAATAAGCCCATGGTATTAGATAGATGGTATTGAGGGAACCATGGTAATGACCCATGGTATTATATGTATGAGGCCTATATAGAGGCTAGAGACTCCACATTGAGAGATTTCAAGGAATTATTGTTTGAACAGGCATATGGCTTGTGGAGTGTTCTCCTTCCTTAAGGAGTGAATGTATGGTGTTGCCCTACCTTAAGGGTTTTGATCAATAAAGAAGCAATTCTATCTATTTCGATCTTATTATTTATTGGGTTTATTTATATTATCATATATTACTGGGTGAGATCTATAACAAGTGGTATCAAAGCACTTTCTTGGGCAAAAGTGGAGAATTTTTTTTTTCATTTTTTGCAGGAACTTTTTGGGGCGGCGAGTTTGTAGATCAGATTTGTACGTTTTGTGGAAAAATCTACAAAATCTAATTGTAGATCTGGATTCTTTGTAAAAAAATACCCGATTTCAAAAAAAATCGGCCGAATCGGAGTCCAGATGAAGGAGATATCGTTGATCTAAAAATCAGTGGTGTTGTAGACATTTTTTCGGGGAAGCGAGTTTGCGGCACAGATCTGTATGTTTTGGGGAAAAATCTGCAAAATCTAATTACAGATCTGGATTCTTTGTGAAAAATACCTGATTTCAAAAAAAATTAGTCGAATCGGAGTCCGGTTGAGGGAGATATCGCTGATTTAAAATCAGCTCTTTTTTTCAGAATTTTTGGTGACGGCGGGAGAGTCGCAGGCGAATCTGAAATTTCAGTGCCTAGATCGGGATTTCTATCACATGGGAAGATGCAGAATGGTCATTCCATTTCCGAAAATAGGTCATAATAAATATTCTGAGCAATATTGACTAAACTGTGGCCACTTTAAATTTTCACCAAGTAAGTGAATTTTTTTCGTGCCGTCTAGCAAGATGTTTTTTATAGGAAAAGATGATAGCCCTACTATTGAAAAATTCATACAGAACCAAAAGTTAACATATGGGAAACAATGGAAAATTTAATTATCACTTGGTTTCCAAGATGAGGCTTACAGATGGTGGAAATCAATTTACAACATGCAGTTGTCTGAACTTTCAAATAAAGAATTTGAAAAACTCTTCTTGGACAAATGGTCTCATGCTAGAAAACAAGATAAGGAGAAACATGTGGGGTTATTTCCTACCAGTATATCCTTATTGCAGGTTCATGGATTGATTTAGAAGGAGAATATCATTGTGTCTATAAATCCTAGTTGCAAGCAAAATCTCATAAATATCAATTTGGCAAAAAAATTACAAGTGCCAGTGAAACACATGGAGCACACACAGGTTAATAATGAGCAGGTACAAGTTTAAGAATGCAAGTACGTATTGCATTCTGATTTTTATGCTTCAGATATGGATAACATGGATGTTGTTTTAGGATACCCTTGGATGGAATCTGTGGGTACTGTCAATATTAATGTGCAGAAGAAATTCTTGAAGCTCTGGTATAAAAAGAAGAAAATTACATTGCAGGATATTTCCATTAAGACTCAAGTAGAGATTATGAAGGCAGAAGCACAAAGCTCTAATGACACTTACACATCAGATAATGAGCCTTTGATGATCGACAATCAAACACAAACAGAGGTTGAAGCAGAAAAGGTTATAGGTATTGATACATCAGATGAGGACTCAGTGGTTGAAGTAATATTGGAAGATAAGAAACAACAGTAGGCACCACAACATGTACCAGATACCACTTAGGCTCCACTGTTGGTTAAAACTTCAACATATCACCACCCACATCACCCCACAAGAAAACAACCAACAAGATGGCAACGAATTAGCCATAAGGACAACAACCCCCACATGATAGATAGAGAGGAGCGACAATCCACCTACTACACATCAACACAGAAGAGCCGCCATAGTCAACTTCCATCTCAAGCGAGTAAGGCACCAGCTAGATCGAGGGTTCACCTTTCTCTTGGATGGCTAGATGCACGTGCATGGTACCAGTGGACTACTCTTTTGAGTAGATCTTAATTTATTGTTCTTTCCCATGTTTCGAGGACGAAACTGTTAAGGGGGTGGAATGTAGTTATACCTAGGGGGATAATATGGGGTACAAAGGGAGGTACCAATGGAATAATAATGGAGGATGGGCAATAGTAATAAATAAGGTGGTTAACCGTATCATGTAAGGGACCACAAGTAGTTAGCAATAATGTAATAAGCCCATGGTATTAGATAGATGGTATTGAGGGAACCATGGTAATGACCCATGGTATTATATGTATGAGGCCTATATAGAGGCTAGAGGACTCCACATTGAGAGATGTCAATGATTATTGTATGAACAGGCATATGGCTTGTGGAGTGTTCTCCTTCCTTAAGGAGTGAATGTATGGTGTTGCCCTACCTTAAGGGTTTGATCAATAAAGTGAAGCATTTCTATATTTACATCTTATTATTCTTGGGTTTATTTGTATTATCATATATTTTTGGATCAGATCTATAACAAGTGATATCAGAGCTATAACATGTTGAAAACACCTCAAAATTGCTATGAAAACACCTCCAAAGCTATTTAATGCTTGTGCCAAGTACGTTTACCATTCCTCCTAGCTAAGAACGAAGTGTGCTTGGTTGCTTGAGTGTGTTTGGCTTCTTTTAGAACAAACCCTAACAAAACGCTAAACTACCTCTCATAAGCTATCAAAGGTCATTTGATGCTCTTTTACTTCATTTATACTTAGTTTCCCAAGTCCCATTCCCTATCCCTCAGTCATCACAGTTCACTCCGCAAACCCCACTCTTATATACAAAACCTTAACCCTATTACACTATTCCCAAACCCTAACTCCCAAATCAATCCATTCCACTACATCCACTTCACTATCAAACCCTTATTCCACATCCTTAACACCATTCACTCCCCTCATTTCCTAAAAGAAACCCAAATTCCTATTCCCCCAAGAATTCACTTCCTCATACACATTACTTACTTTATATTTCAAAATCTCTTCATACTCATCTTTTTCCTACTATAAATCCTTCATCTCACATCAGCTATCACATCACCAAAACCCATGGAGAGAGATTTTGTTTTGATTGAGGAGGATGTCATTGACTTGGGTTCTCAAGGCTCAAGGATCAAAGACATGATCATCAAAGAGAAAGAGGTTGAGATAAAAGCCTTGTCAAACAACCTTGAGAGGGCAAAATGGGTCATTACCTACCTTGAGCAAGAAAACAAGCATCTTACAAGCAAACAAGACCTCATGGAGCTGCAAATCATCAAAGAAAACTGGCAAAGGTCTAAGAGGGCAAAGGTTAAGTTGACCTCCATTGAACAAGAAATAGAGAATGATCGGGAGTATTTTTTGGAGAATGTGAATATGCACTTGGAGAGGTTGCTAGAGAAGGAAAATGAAGAGAAAAAGATGTTTCGCCACATGGCCTACCACTACCTAACCCGGAAAAAGATTTGTAATGCAAGGACAAAGAGGCTAAAAGCCAAACTAAGAAGAGTCTTGAGGAACAAGAAAGAGAAAAATAAAAAAGATCTTGGCTGAAGCATTATTTGCCCAACAAAGCACCTAACAAATATCCCTCATGCCAAATTTCAAGAAATTTAGAGAAATTTTTGTCATTTTTGAATTTTTTAATGTAAAAAATAGGCTTTTCCAATAGGTGCGGCGCTGCGCTTTTGATGGAGGCATCCTCTTGCAAAATGGCTTACATATCTAGAATCAGCATGGAAAAATAAGCAAGCTCAGAAATAGTGAGGAATTTTGGACAAGTTCTAGGTCTCCAAAAGGGCAAAAAACACCCAAAAAGTGCCCTCTTTGCCACTTTTTTGCCACACAGGAAGCAGTCTTGGGAGAATAAATTTTTGGAGGGGCAATTGAACTCCAAATTCAGAAATTCAAGTTGTTCCAGAAAGTAGACTCGACACTATTTCTAACGAGCTATCCTACACCTAATTTGGACTCCATGAAGGTCTCCAAAATTGGCCTATAAAAAGCACTGCGCATTAAAATTTTGGCGTTGCGCATTAAATTGATTTTGCCAATTTTGCTTGATTTTCTAGATTGTTCCTAGTTTTCTTGGGAGATCACTTTTTCCTCATTTCTTGGTAAATGTAAGCATGGTAAATGATGAATTCGATGTAAATATGGATCAAAATCACTTAATAGGGTAGATACATCAAGTTCCAAGTGGTTTTGAACTGAATGAATTGGTTTCCTTGGTTTTAGAGGCAAGTTGTTCCACTGCCTATATTCATATTCTTAGTTTAGATATGGTTGAAACCACCCCTCTTCTCATGGATTCAACCCTGATAGCTAGCATGAATGGTTTCCTTTCCTATATTATGTAATTTCTTAGTCATTTGTAAAGGTTGGACTTTGGCAGAAGTGTTGGTTCTCATTGAACATTTGTATCAACAATTTGGCAAGGAATAAAACCAGGTTTCATAGCTATTTTTATGGGATTCTTGTGACAGTGAGTTTATGTATTGTTTCTTCTTTGTAATGAGTTTTTCTTATGTTTTATATGTATCCAAATCTATATTCCTCTTCTAAAACTAAATTAATATAGGTGAGATCAATGATGGAGAAAAGGTTAATGCTTTTTTCAAAGCATCAAAATATCATTGCGTGAAATCATCCCATAAAAATGGGACTCCCTTCTTAAGCAAACACATAAATCCTTTTGTAATATCGGCATAATTTGCTATGAATCTCCTCAAGGAATTTTCCTTTCCTTGGAGACTTTGAAGTTAACAAATGGAAAACGGGGGAGGTAACTGAAGTATTGCCTCAACCTTGAAGGGATCAACTTGAATCCCCTCTGTCGATACGATGAATCCTAACAACTGACCGAAGGTGACAGTGAAAACGCACTTATTTGGATTTAACCAGATTTTATAAAAATGACACCATTCAAAGATCAATTGAATGTGTTTAGGATGATCAATTCTCTTTCGAGAACAATCAGCTAAATCATCCAGATATGCTTCGATAACATGTTTGATGTTAAGAAAAGCACAAGACATGGCCCACTGGAATGTGGCTCCAACATTTTTAAGGCCAAAAGGCATCTTTTTGTATGCAAACATACCCCAAGGACAAATAAAGGTTGTCTTGTGTTGATCTTCTGGATAGATAGTAATTTGATTGTAACCAGAGAATCCATCCATGAATGAAAAAATTTCATTACCCACACATCCATCAATAATTTGATCAATAAAGGACATGGGGTAATTGTCTTTCGGAGAAGCCTTATTTAGATCCCTAAATTCGATACATACTCGGATCGTTCCTTACTTTTTATCTACGGGGACTGGATTAGAGACCCACTCAGTTAGAGGAACGGGGTATATGAAACCCACCTTAAGCAACTTTTCAACTTCAACTTTAATAACTGTTGCTTTTCTAGGATTGACCAAAAGAAGTTTTTGACGAATAGGTTTAGCGTTTTCATATGTCTGGATCTCATGTTGAACTATAGATGGATCTATTCCAAGAATTTCCTCATAACACCAAGCGAAAACATCACGAAACTTTTTGAAGAGATTGGTGTAAATTTGAATTTCCTCAAGGGAATAGTCAGCTTTGATGAAGACATTCTCGATTATGTTAGGCTTCCTAGAGATGTTCACAGGTACAGTTCATGAGATAACCGACATGTTACCTTTGGCATAAAACTATGCTCGAGCCAAAGGGTTTAAAAATGTATGAACATCACTAGTCGATGGACTGGACAAACTTGACTCAATTTCACACAAATGAGGGAGGAAATATGAACGATGATGTAAATCATCCCATGGTCTATCTCTAGAATCACTTGCTCAGATGGTAAGACTGTATCTAGGAAATCCTGAGCTAAAGTTGAATCGAGGGTCCAAGCCGGAGCCACATATCCATGTAACTCCTCTGGTGAGAAAGAAGTAGGATGGGCGTTTGCAGAGTTAACGATATATTGATAAGTGATTTCTATCGCAGACATGGGGAATGTCATCTCACCTACCTGGCCTCCATCTAATGTGGTAGTAGATGAAGGTAAGGGCCAAGGGTCTGAAAAATAATGAGTTCGAAAGAACTCTCTTTGAGAAGGTCCCCTGGAGGATGAAATAGCATTGATTCTAGCTGAAGGAGCAGGGAGATCAAAAATACCCATTAAAGAAGAGTACATCCCAACTCCTAAATTCTCAATAGGTTTCTTGGGATTGTCCACTAAAGGAACAGTAGAATCAGAAGATACGTGAGAGTCACCTGGGGAATAATCCATCTGATTAATTCTTACAATTCTTCCCTCGTGAGGAAAACATAGGATGCAAAATAATGATGAAACTATGGCATCAATATCGTAAATCCAATTCCTGCCTAAGTGGAGATTGTAATCCAGGTTCACATCTACGATTTCTACCTCAATATTTACTACCTTTCCCCCAACACATATGGGAAAGGTTGGAATAATCTCGTGCGACCTACGAGAATGTCCATCAAATGCCATCAATAGAGTTGGTGAAGGAACAACTTGAGGTGATCCAATGGCCTTCCAACATGACATGGACATCACGAACGTGGAAGCCCCCTCATCTATAACGGTTCAAAAGATGTTGGTCTTTCAGTATGTAGACTTTATCTGGAAAGCCATATGATGGGTAAGTCTCTTTTTGACATTTGACATATCAAAAGTGAGCACGAGAGAATTTTTTGGATCTACTGCTCCGATTGCCGAGAGAAAAGCACTTCCCTGAGCGGGGCACGACTGGAGTACCTCTAATGCTGACATAGCACAAGGACTTTGAGCTAGATCTTCTACAACCGAGTATTTCTGGGCTACCCTACCATTAGGATTAATGGTCGAGAATTTCACAGAGCCTTTCGGTATCTGAGGTATAGACTCAACAGAGGGCCTCTCAATATGGAGTGGCTCTAAGGCATCAGAAGCAGACTTAGCCTTAGATGATTTTGTTTCACCATAATCACATCATCGTGTAGTGATGTCGATATATGAGCTCATCATATAAACATTTGACAAATTTTCCCCTTCCTGGTTGCCCCCTGCGGGGGTATCAACATTAGAATTTTCACCAACAAGTAATTGCTTCCCTTGGGGAAAAGGGTTAGTGAGAACAGCTTGGGAGCTAGAAGACCCCTGCTGTGCTAATAAGCGCTAAGCATCTTGGATCTTAGGGTAGAGATGAGTCAAATGATCCCAATTGCATAAATTACATGGGAATCTTACCTTTTTCTTGGACTCTTTCCTACCCTCTCTGGCATCATTACCGAGTTTGTTCGCATTTTTCCCTTCCCTTCCTGGTTCTTCTTCTTACCTCGTCCTTTCCTCTTCCCATCAGATTGTTGATTTCCTTTGGGGTTAGAAGTTTGGACGGCATTTATAGATGTAGGTTGGGAAGGTGTAGATACAGACAGTGATGCCTACATAGAGGAAGCAGTTTGTAGAGACAACTGCTACAATTGATTCAGCAGGTTCACCATGCTAACATCTATTGATCCGACTAGAACATCGGCATGGGGACCTAGTTTCGGTTTGGCTATATCCACCTTGGATCTAGGATCATCAGGTATAATTTTTTGAAGAACCCTAGACTAATAATAGTTCAGTTCTAACTGATGGGCCCTAAAAATAGCCTGCTCTTCAATGAAAACACCAGAGAGGGACATGTCCTTAGAGATCTCGGGTTATAATGATTTAAGAAACCATTTGAGAAGGAATTCTTGTGGGATATCATCTTTGATGAGCCTCTTCCTTCTCCTCCATTCCTGAATATGATTAGAAATGTGAGTTGCCCGATCTTGTTGGAAATTAGCCAGAAGCTCATTTCCAGCGTCATATCGGACAGGTAATTGAAATTGGTTCAAAAATATAGTAGCCAAATCACTGAAAGAATTAAATGTGGCCCCTAGTAGCTCTATGTACCACTTAGTCGTGTTTCCAATTAGGGTACGTTGAAATACTCTCAACCTAATTGAATCGTCTATCAGGAAGTTGGATGAACACCATAAGTGGAAAGTGGTTATGTGGTCACCCAGATCTTCACCTGTCTGCCCCTCGAAGTTTTGGATATCAGAGGGAAGTTTGGTTGGGACCGGTGGCCAAACCGGGTTATACCTAATTAGATCATTAGTCAATTTAGTGAGTTTTGGCAAGTTTAACGTTGGCAGAAAAGGGAGTCGTGGCAGACCCTGAGGATTTCACTCGGTGTGGGTGGAACTCCCAACGTTCTGAAAAGAATGACCTGGATTTATGAAGGCACCAGGTTGCCCAAATTAATTCGTAGACCCAACTGAACCATAAGGAGATCCTTGTGATCCAGCAAAATTTGGAGTTCAACTAACTCATGTCGCAAATCCTCTGTAACTAGTAATGTTACCCCCTAATGAAGTGTTAAAAGGAGCGGAAATCTCCTGATAAGGATTCCATATGTTAGCATAGGGAAAAAAGTTTTGAAAATAATTGACAGAAGAATATGACATATTCCGCTGTTGACTCAAATAAGATTGATTCCTGGCTCCTAAACCACTAACTACAGGGTTTTTCCAACTTTGAAATGGATTATTACCTTGACCTGTAAAGGAAAAATGCATTGATCCTACTGTTGGGTTGGAATGTGGCATATGACCACCCCTAAACGGGAAACCTGGAAAAGAAGTCGATCCACTCACCATGGATGTGGAAGACACTGATAGAATACTCAAAGGAACCAAAGGAATCATGCTGGTAGGCATTCCAAAAGGGAAAAATCCAATGCCAGAGGCAACAGCTTGAGAACTTCCACTCGATGATGGAATGGAAGTATAACCAAATATAGCAGTGCTAGGAGTAAGAGAAGGTATATCAATTTTTCCTCCTCCTTGTACAGATATGGGAGTCTACATACTCGTAACACTTTTCGTGGATGCCATGCTTCCAGTAGTGGTCATCGAAGGAATAGAATGATATAAACCTGCGCTCGAAGGCTTGTTGGTCGGAGTCCCGACGTACAATAGAACATCTTGGTGATCAGGAGGAAGAGGAGAATTAGGATCTGCAACCAACTTGGGAAGCTCTTCAACCTCAATATTATCTTTCGACTGGAAGAGGACTTGAGAAAGAACTGGAGTGTTCCTCTCTAACTCTCTACTTTTTCCAGGTCTATCTTGTGAATCAATGACTCCAACCGGAGGATCAATCTCCGATGTGCCTACTGCCACTGGTTGAAAACCATTAGTAGTATTGCTCCTACGCCTTTAAGGAGAAGGCTCAAGACTCGTAGGTGATAGCCCACGAAGTCTCCTAGATCGACGAGTTGGTTGATCAGCCACTTTGAATTATTTTTAAGAAATCTACTTAAAGACTCAAAAAAGCTATAATGGTAGGAAAACTAGGAGCAAAGAGAACTCTCTAAAAGTCCCTAAAGATACAAGCAATCAAACAATTCTCAAGTATTTCTGCTCCGGGTGATTAGGACCAGGCACCAAAATACAAGAAAGCCAAAATCAGGGGCCTTCCGAAAATAGATTGGGATAATTACGCCCCGGGTCTACTAGTGAAGGTATGAGAAGAAGTTACGTTGACCTCCAGACAACAGCCTTTGCCGGTGCAAGCAACCAAGCTTCACAAGGGTACCCTCCAGAAGTACTGTTGAACATGATACAATGTCAGCCTCAGGTGCCATGGGATTCCCCTTCACAACCACCTATGTGATTCCTAGGATAGGAAACTATGGATACCAACTCGTCAAAAGCTGGGCGGAATAGTCGTGAGGATAGATCCAACAAGTAGGAGAGGGGGTATCTCTCTTGCTTGCCTTCACTCTCCCTCATGCTTAACTCCTAGTCGTGGAGCTTTGCCGATCTTTCTAACGATATTGGGTTTCACTCCTTATCCAACTTCTATGTTTTGTAATTTGAGCAGCCTTGGAGAGTTAACTCTCCTCTCACTTAATCCAAGGCCCTAATGAACCTAAACTTGTTGGTGTTTTCTAATGACAACAATAAAAGTTCTAGTTCATTTTATTAATCGCTTGATTTTATATAGTTGTTCATTAAGTCAGGGGAAATTATGAGAGTGAAACTGATGATGTTTTTATGACACAAAAGAAATCAATAGAAAACTAACTATATGAATGCAGTCATTTTCTTCGATGAAGAGCGATCTCTACTTGGGTTCTACGAAAACTTTATATAAAGCAAAATATTTTTCTTTTCTTTTCTGAAACAATCTTTACACACCCAAAAACTAAAAAGACTAAATATTTTCAGTGAGAAAGAGATTTTGAAAAAGAAAGCTTGCAGGAGAAATAGATTCTCCATATAGCAGATGACCATACAAAAACAGAAATCACCAGGCTACAAACCTAACTCGACAAAAAGATTTGAAAAAATCATCCAAAAAATTGCATACGTGACTGTGTAAAAACATAGAATCATGCACACATGATTCTAATACAGGAAACTCACGTATACACGAGTCTAATTTACAAAAACCTGCATGTATACGATACTATAAACAAAGTAAAAATCGTATACAAAGCTTTATAAGGAAAAACAAAAATTAGGGTCTGATCAAGAAGATCTGACTTGATGCCTGGGACACTAATGGACCAAACAATACTTCTAAAGCAAGCAATCAAGAAAGTGATTCCTGATTGAGAACAAACAACCCAAACCAGGAATAACAAGATTGTTATCCCCAGCGAAGTCACCAATTCTGTTACGGATGAAACCACCCTAGGGATTTGGGCTGAGAACCCCAACAGAGCAGAGGGAAAACCTCAACAAGAAATTCTCAAACAATCATTAAACATCCTTAATCTATTGAATCATGTAGAAGTGTCCTTAGCTGATGTCCTCTGTTTGGGTAGATCCCGTAGGTTGCAAACCCTAAGCTTCTCCCAATGTTCTTAAAACCTGAAAATTATTCTAATAGAACATACATGATAGTCGAAACATAAAGGATATACATGATGTTAACTTTAGATCATATAAATGAATGACTAATTATATATCAATAAATATTCATAAATGAATTGCAACACAACTTTGATGCATGAACACATTTCATATTGGAAACATAACAACATTCCTTTTTTATTGAAGTAAGCTATAGATAAGGTGGAGAAATACCACCTGAGTCTTTCTCTACCTCCAAGTGGAACCATCCTCCAGATCTATCCTTTCTTGACCTTCAGAAATCTTCCTCCATCACCAACACAACGATATCTCAAGCAAGATGGGGTATATCTATAATTAAGGAAACATGGGTTTCCTTAAGCTTTGGGGGCTGCAGGAGGCACAAGGATTCTTCAAACTTGATTAGGTATAATCTCACTATAGTATTAATATCTCATACTTTCTCCTCTTAAGGCCTTCCCATGGAAGTTTTATTTATACCTCTCCAAATTAGTTTTTTTAAGTTGGGAAATAGTTTGGCCGCAGGAAATAGGAGGTTAGTAACAGGTAGAACCTATGAAATCCGCACGAAATTAAGGAAATTTATTTTTTTTAAGTGTTTTAACGTATGTACGTGGGTTGGGTATATGCTGACCCACCTGTACACACTTTTATTATAGGGCAAAGTAGCGTATAGGGAATAAAACACTATTTTTTAAGATTTTGGACCAAGTCTGGAAGGAAGGGTTGCCCTAGGCCATAAACAGAGCATCAGATCTACCAAGAGTGGTAAATGGTGCTATAACGATAAGGGAATAGTGCCTCATCTGTTTAATAACTGAAAATAATCTTTTGGGTCCAAAATCTTCCAGCGGGGAGGACTGATCAGGTGCTAAAAATTATTCTCAAAAATTAAAGTGTCATAATTTGTTAAACTTAGCTTCATATCAAAGAGCTCGTCATTCTGAATCCAACGGTGTGAACATCACCCAAATCTGAGCTCGTATGCAGAAGTTAGAGCAAGTCAAAGTTCAAGTTTGACTTCTCCACATGGCAGGATTAGATGATGTGGCAAGTTCCTTTAGCGAATGAGGAGGCGCCAAGTGGCAGGATGCCATTGGCCCCCGCATATCAAAAATCGCAACTCGCAGGTGGAAAGGCGTTACAGAATCGACCTCGACAAGTGCGGGTTGCGATGTGAAATCGCAAATCGCAATTGCAGGTAGGGAGGTGATAGAGAATTGGCCCCCAAGCAGAGAAGGGATGTGATGTGATAAATCACAATCGTAGATCGGTAAGGGGAAAATAGTTACAGTAATTGGCCCCTAGTGAGTTTGTGTTGTGATGCAATATTGTAATCACATATAGCAACAGAACAAGTCCTGCATATTTATGACCATCGGTACTCCGCCGATTGTGATAAATTTCCCTAATGAGATATATTTATAGGTTCCATTTTATAGTGTCGTCGGGTCCGCCAATATCACAATCGTAAATTGCCCATTTTATTCATAGACCGTAAGCCCATAGTACTTACTGATTGCGATTTTGGATAAGACTTAGCCGATATGTTATGGCCCACTGCACAGTGAAATTCTCGCTCGGTTAGCGGATTTGGAGCGAAAATGTGGGTTTTTGTTGAATTTGGAGCAGTTTGTGGAACAAATAGTGGGAGAACTAGGAGAAGTCATAACTTCCTCAGTTTTCCACCAAATTGATGTAAAAAGAGACTAGATAGCCATTCTTGAGTATTCTGAACTCATGGAGACAGGTTTTAGAGGCATTTAAGCATTGTAAACACACTTTTGTTATAATTTTGGGCATAATAGAGAGGCCCAAGCATTGGAAGCTGGACCAAGGAGACGTAGCCCAAGAGGGGTGAGCTCCTCATCATATCTTGTGTTGTGTGTTGCATTTAGATGTTCTTTGTTGTTATTTTGTTGTTGTTCAACATATGTTTTATGTTAATTTATTTATAACATCTACATAAGAAACTCTCATTGGAATCAGTTAATTAAGCAAAAATGGTGAATCCTTAAGCACTTGATAAGAAAATGATAAGCATATTGGGTTTTATTTTGAATGGGGAATTAGCACAGAATTACTAATCTGCTCCATTTTAGATCAAAGGTGGCTATCCTTGATTAGTGAATTTTATTTTGAAAATAAATATATCAAAGGCAAAGAAAACAAAGTTGTGGATGCACTTAGCAGGAGGTTGCAAGTAACTCATGTGGCAGCTATCAATACTTAAGAAATCGGCATTAATTAAAATATTAAAGAGGAAATGTAATAAGATGAGCATTACTAGCAAATAAATGAAAATTTGTAGCAAGAGCTAGAGGGAACATTGAGTAATAATTACTCCCTCAAAAAATATGGATTGTTTAAGTTCAAGGGCATATGGTATATACCTTGTATGTGAAATTTGAATAATATCATCTCTGATAATTTTCATAAAATACCTTATTCAGGTCATCTCGTTTATTAGAAAATGATAAAAACCATGAAAAGTGTGTGTTTTTATCCATGCATTAAAAAGGATGTGGCTAAGTACATTGCCAAATTCTTGGAGTGACAACAAGTGAAGGTGGAGTGTAGACATCCAGTGGGATTGTTGTAACCAATCCCCATTCCTGAGTGGAAGTGGAACGTCGTTTCCATGGAATTCATCATCACACTACCAAGGAAACCTAGACAACATGATGTTATAATGGTAGTTGTGGAGAAGTTGAGTAAGCCAACTCACTTCATAGTTGTCAAATCCACTCACCAAGGAAGTGATATTACTTAGAATTCCATGAATGAAGTGTTTAAATTACATGGAGTATTGATGAATATTATTTCAGATCGACATGATACATTCACCTCAAAGTTTTGGAAAGTGTTATTTGTTGGACTTGGAATAGAATTGGCATTTAGTACAATGTATCATCTTCAAATAGACACACATAATGAAATAATAATTAAAGTGTTGGAAGACATGTCGAGAATTTAGGTTATGCATCAACCTAGGAGGTGGGAACAGTTTCTACCATTGGTAGAATTTTCCTACAACAATGGGTACAAGGAGTCATTAAAAATGAGTCATTTTGAGGCTCTTTATGGTAGAAAATACAACACACTTATTAACTAGAATGATCCAGTGAACAGTGTGCATATCAGGCCTGGGATGTTGAAGGAGATGGAATGAGAAGTAATTGTTATCAAGCAGAAACTGAAAATAGCTCAGGACAGGAAAAAGAGATATGTAGATCAACAAATAACGCACAAGTAATTCCATGTGGGGGAACATGTTTACCTCCACATTAGGCCAAGGAAAATTTCATTAAATATTGCATCTTGTGCTAAGTTAGCACCAAGATTTTTTGGGTCATTTCAAGTTTTAGAAAGAGTGGGGTCAATGACATACAGATCACTTTTCCACCCACAATGAAGGCACATGATGTTTTCCATATCACTTTTCTTAAAATGTGTGTGCATGATGAAAGTCATGTTGCTGATTGATATGTGATATAGGTGGAATCCATACAATAATTCTAGTTAAAGCCACTATGCATTCTAAATAAGAGACATATCATGCTCTGGAATCAAGTAATTGATCATGTCAAGATGTAGTGGAGGAATTTTGGACTAGATGAGGCCACTTGGGAGATGGATGAGAAAATAAGGCTATATTGCCCATTTTTATTTATTGTGTAAGTAAATGTAAAAAGAGTTGTCTATAGAAGATCGTTGTGAATTTTGTGTTTGGGTAAAAAAATTGAGGATGATGTTCCTCTAAGGGGGAGGGATTTGTAACAACCATTTTTAATGTACCTCTTTTCATTGCCACATGAAATTTAAATCATGTAAATATAATGGAATTGTAACACAAAGCCTAGGCTAAGAGTAGTGGACACAAATTCAAATTTTGAGAGGTGTTGATTGGGAATTAGTTAACTCAGTATGTTCATTTAAACAACACCAATTTTTTTGATTGGGTTTAATGGCCTACATGTAAGGAAATGAGGTTGAGTGTGGGCCTAATAGGTGGAGGACAAGCCCATACCACCTTTTTTCCTTGTGGGTTATATCGTGTGGTCAACACATAAGTGGTAGCGAGGTGGTCGAGAGGAAAAAGAGCTAATAGGAAAGAATGGGGGATATGCATTAAGACAAGATTAAAAAATCAAAGGAGAAATCATTCTATTAGAAACTAAACATAGACATAGGCTTATGTGATGTGGATGCATGTATGTTGGGTAAGGCATACGATAATCATGAGAGAACTAGCAGGGAAGAAGTGTTCGCAATATGATACATGTGTTGTACTTCATAGCAACCCACTTATAGCATAACAACTCACTTGTATATGGTAACTAGATGAATCTACGTAACTAGATGAATCTACATGAGAGATATCAAATGTGACAGAATGCATGGTAGTTCAAAGGAATCATTTCAGAAGTAATATGGAAAATTACAGTGTAACAGGTCTATTCAGAAGTATCAAGACATTGGTACAGAAGAACAGGAAGATGGAACTTGGGTCTACTGATCAGAATAAAGAATGTAAAGAAAAAGCTTGATGTTCAAGGATGAATGATCTATCAGATCAATACCGTTGTTTTACTATTGTCTATCAATGAAGTATTATGAGATCTGATTGTAAAACTAAATGTATAAGGAGGTTGGTATTTGATTGATTGATTGTATAAATGAGAAGAAGTGATCTTTGTCGCTGCTTGTGCAAAGCTCTGTAAGTTGATAATAGATATTCAATATATTGTTGGTTGGTATAGACTTGATTCAAAAGTTTATGTTTGCAATAGTTTTGAAGATATAAGCAGGTTTGATTAACGAAAGTAGTGTATACATGCAATTTGGGTTCAGCCAAGTAGTGTATACACTCTCATGCATGTCTTTTGAGGTTACAACTAGTTCTAAATGATGATGCAGGGTTTTGGGTTCAGCTAGTGTTCTGGTGTCAGTGATCTGATTATTCATATTAACTAAATGTTGGTTGATCCAGTTTAAGTTTATAAGTTTTTTATGGGTCTAGTATGAAAATTGGATGAAACGTGGCCTTCAGATTGTGGTGTTGTGATCCAGGAGTATCCAATATGAAAATTGATGAAACGTGGTCCCTGGAGGAAGAAATAAGGTCGTAGCCTTTTGTAGGTTGGTGCCTACATACTAGTAATCATATTGGCTAGTACAAGAGCTAGGGGGTTGCAGCTCCCTTCCAATAGAAGCTGAAAATGAGAGAAGGTTGTAGCCTTCTGCAGGTGGGTGCCTGCATACTGGTATGAGTCTGCACTAGTACAAGATTGTAAACAGATTTTTTTATTATTAAAAGAAGACAGAGATGACAGTAGCAGGTGGTTTTCACCCACATTGGGTTTCCACCTTAAATCTTGGTATTCATGTGTGTTGCTTATATATGATGCTTTCTTTTGCTTTTATTGGATTGTCTAATAATTTACTGATGTACTGGTTTAAGATCAAAACATGATAAATTGTCTAAATCACAAGTTCTCTGGATATACGTTGGTTTCTTTAATCACAGTTGCATGTACATGCTAGTTCACTTCACTAAAGTAGCGTATATAAAATTTTTTGGGAAATAAAATTATTGATCTGATAATACTGATTCACCCCCCTCTCAGTATTATTTCCAACAATTGGTATCAAAGCATGTCCTTCAAAAGAAGCTTAATTGCTTGAAGGGAGATCCATCAAGATGAATAATCATGAAAGCATGAGATCCATGAAACTTCCAATCTTTGATGGGAGAAACTTTTTTTATTGGAAAATAAGAAACACAACCTATCTACAATCTCTTGGAACATATGTCTAGAAATTGTGGAAGGAGGATATACATTTCCAACAGTAATTCCTACAAACACGGTAGGTAAAAAGCAATATGAAACCAATGCCAAAGTTGTCAATACTTTATTGGGAAGTTTGTCACAATCAAATTTTGTCAAAGTCATGCAACTCAAATCAGCTAAAGAGATATGGGACAAAATCGTTCAGAGCTACGAAGGAGACTCTCAGGTAAAACGTGCTAAGCTTCAAACTCTCATAATTTAGTATGAAACTCTTAAGATGCATAGTAATGAAATTATAGCTAGTTACTTCTTACGTATAGATGAGGTTGGTAATTGTATGAAGAATTTGGGTGAAGAAATAAAGGAAGTTACCTTAGTTGAGAAAATTTTGAGATCCTTGTCTGCTAAATTTGAATCAAAAGTGTCTACCATAGAATAGAAACAGGATCTGCAAAATATCACTATGACATAGCTTCACAGAATCCTAACTGCTTTTGAGATGAGAAAAGGAGGTCCATCAGATATGAGAGAAGTCACATTTAAAGCTTCAGTAAAAGGAAAAGAAAAGGAAGAACACAATGAATCGGGACACATTTCAAAAGAAGAGGATGAGGTAAATTTTGTCAAGAAGCTTCAACGGGGTCCTGGAAAGTTTAGAGGTAAGCTCCCTTTCAAATGCTTTGCTTGTGGCAGAGTCAGTCATTATGTTGCCAGATGTCCTCATAAAGATAAATATGAAAAAGGAAAGGAATATGCAAAAGTGAATAGGAAACAAGTCGTGAATAAAAGGAGTTACTATACTCATGAAGTTAGTGATGGTTTATCTAATAATGATTAAGATGAAACTGGACAAGATTACAGACTTCTCATGGCTTATGATAGCGATGGTTTTTGGGATAGTTTAGAAGAGGATAGTGATGGTTTATCTAATAGTGATGATTATAGACTTCTCATGGCTTATGATGATGATAATTTTTTGGATGCTTTATAAGAGGAGAACTTTCATGAAAAGATCTCTAAACTCAAAATATGTTTAGAAGAAAAGAATATGATTATAGATACCTTAACATACTGATCCAAAATTGATCTTGGATAGACTTCTAAGTCTAAAGTGTTCCTCACAGAGGAAAATGAAAGTCAAAGGCTTCTCTTGGAAATAGTCCCATTATGTAGATCTTTTCATTCTGAATCTACCGTAATTTGAATGGGCTAAAATGGACTTCGGGTGAATAAGTTATCGCAGAAAGAAGTTTGCCATGGTCCTTTGAAAAGGAGGCAAATTCTTATGAAAATGGGCTTAAGGCCTTATATGCAAAAATCGCATGTGAAAGGTTTAAAGGGTGGACCTAAAATATTATGTTTTGCACCCTAAACCCTTATCAGATCCATGAGATGTATCGGATCAGAGCGATGAAGGGATAAAGGCCTGGCGGGAGGACAAGGCGACATGTGATTATCAATTGCAATATCGGTAATCAGAACGATCGGGGTGATTGACGATCAGAGAAGTAGAAGGCATAGACCCTGTTGATGCGATACGTGAGGTACGATATCGGCGATCGACGGATTGGTGGATTAGTGGCTGGTATAGTCAAAAGGAAGACCCCTGGGGTCATTGCGATAGCGATATGCTGATAAAGCGATCAACGATCAGAGGAGAGATCTTATGCCATGCGATATGCCGATATGCGATGCGCCGATAGCACGATCGGTGATCGGATCACACAAATATAAAGGGTCATTGACACAGCGCGATTGTGATTAGTAATCAGGGCATGGACCTGATAGGGTTTATAAATGCGGCTGCATATTATTTGAAGTCGATATTTTCGAATTTTCAATGTATTCCTGTGTATTTGGTGTTTTGGCCATTTCACCATGCGACTTGCAAATGCATTAGGATGACGGACCCAATAGGCTTATAGGGGTGATTCCATATTGTTTGAAGTCTGACTAAACACTCCAATCATGTGTTTTCGACAGTTTTCCTGTGTATTGCATTATATGGCTATTTCTGTAGGAGGAAGGCTGAAAGGTTGGGTTTCCTGTGTCCGCCGATTCATTGCAATGAGAAACTAATTCTTTTGTGAAAACGTGTGGTTTTCCATGATGGAGCACTGTAACCAAATGGTTACAAATACACATAGAACTATGGAAAATTTTAGGGGCGAATTTTCGCCCTTGGGCTAAATTAAGGGGTTTTATATTTTTATTGGGCGAATATTTTGTATCATAGTACATTGTTACAATCGCCTCAAATTTATTTTATAAAAAAATTAGGTATGGAGGTTAGCCCATCTTATTTTAAGGGAGAGGGTTAAAAAAAGGTAAATTTAGCCCTTGAAATTAGGAGTTACAATCTTCCATTCGCCCTCATTTTCAAGAAAATGTATTTATTATAGTTATAAATAAAAATATAAATACAGTGGAGGTATGGTAAATAAATAAAAAATCTTTTTGTACTTACTCCAAAGGTATGGTAAATAAATAAAAATACAAATGAACTAAAGATATGGTAAATAAATAAAACCTCTTTTTATATTTAGTCCATAACCCTCTTTCTATTTAAGAAGGCTCAAA
>APFE031094517.1:1090-22824 GCA_000404065.3 Pinus taeda | reverse complement strand
CCTACTATATGACCTAAATAATTTAGAGATGTTTTGCCAAATTCACATTTGGAGAGTTTAACATAAATTTTTTCTCTTTTCAAAACATCCAATGTTTGATTAACATGCTTTAAGTTTTCTTCCCACATTTTACTAAAAATCAGAATGTCATCCAGATACACAATAATGAAATCATCAAGAAAAGGCCTGAGTACATCATTCATTAATCTCATGAAAGTAGCAGGAGAATTGGTCAAGCCAAAAGGCATAACCAACCACTCATACAATCCCTGCTTTGTTTTGAAAGTAGTCTTCCATGCATCTTGCTTTGCAACTCTGACCTGATGGTATCCACTGTGCAGATCCATCTTGGTGAAATAAAAAAATTCCTTTAATTGATCTAAAATATCATCTATGCGAGGAAGGGGATAACGATTTTTGATTGTTATCTTATTCAATGCTTGGTAGTCAATGCACATTCTCCATGAACCATCTTTCTTTCTCACCAAAGCGATTGGTGACCCACATGATGATGTGCTAGGCTTGATGAACCCCTTCTCGAGCAACTCCTGCACCTGCCTCTTGATTTCAACATTCTCTAATGCAAACAACTTGTACATTCCAATGTTAGGCAATGGAACATCTTGCTGCAAAATGATGTCATGTCTATTTCCTTCTTGGGTGGCAAACCTTTAGGTTCTTGAAACAAAACATCATACTCTGAAACAATCTTTTCTATATCAGCTTGCTGCTTAGCATTACATCCCTCAAATACATTGGTTTTATCAGGTTTCTTTTCCTTTACAACCATCAGTAAGAATTGTTTGCATGAATTTATCATTCTTTTCATCTGCCCTGAGTTTATGAGAGTATAATTATTCTTGAGCTTGTGAGCTCTTACAAAGTATTCGATTCCACTTTAACAAGTAGATACTTATTTTCAGCTCTATAGAAAATAGGCTTTCTATCATACAAGTAAGGACTCCCTAAAACAATTCCACATATATCCAAAGGAATTATGTCTAACTCAACCTCATCTACAAATGCTGACCCAAAAGAAAACTTGAGTTGCACTGTCTAGCCACTTGTATTTGTTCTTTATCATTCAACCATCCTAATGGGTATGGTTTCTTGTGAGGTGTAGTTGCTAATCCCAATTTCTTTACAATTGCTTCAGAAATCAAATTTACTTGTGAGCCACTATCAAAAAAAGTATCAATCTTCTGATGTTTGGAAACAACTCGAATATGGAAAAGCTCATGTCTTTTTCTCTCATGTTCTTCATCAATAATAGATTGAGTAGAATTACTAGTAGATGCTTCAGACTTCTTACCTTTTATACCTGTGGCTACAATGATTATTTCATCTCTCGAGTTTGACCCCAAATCTTTCTGAATAGCTGTAGCAGTCTTCTTCTTCTTGCCCTCGAACTTCTTAGGTCTCAGCTCTAGATGCAGAATCCAATAGTGCTCATCATCATGCCCATCCTTTTTACAGTGAGCGCATGGAGCTTTGCTTTTCTCTATAGTGTTTGCGTTCCTTGCTTTCCACTTATGCTTTCTTTTCTCTTTGCTCTTGCTTGTAGTGGGTTGGGATGGTCCCCAAATTCTAGATTTCCATTCTTTCCTCTAGCCTCTAGATGAGTAGCTTGTACAGATACCTCATCTATACTAGTGGGATTAAACATGAGGATGGTATGCCTCATGTAGTTGTGTGACCACCAATGTACTTCAAAAGGAGCTCGGTGAGTCTAATGAGATCCCTAGAATCAATGCTCTCTTTCTAAATTCTTGAGTGTACCCTTGCACACTTTTCCCTTTCAACTGCTGAAGCGTTGGCCAACTCATCATGGCTTGTTGCATGTAGGCCAATGGATAGAACTGCTTCTTGATTGCAGAAACAAAGTCACTCCAGATAGAGCTAGTCTTACCATGTCTTTTCATATCAGCTTGGGTTCTGCCTTCCCACCAAACCAAGGCAGTGCCTCCTAGGCGTAGGCTTGCCAGTTGAATTTTGCTCTTGTCTGAATCGATGTTCTGTACTCTGCAATACACATCAATTTGTCTAATCCAATTGTCCAACTTTTCAGCATTTAGCTCTCCATCATATATAGGAAAGTAAAATTTAACATCTAGCTTGATCAAAGATGCTTTCTTATTATGCACAGGGCTATTAGGAGGTGTGAGAAAGTTTTCCTCTTTCCCGTTTCCTTTTGAGTGGTCATGGTTATGACATTCTTCTTCTTCGTTATCTTGTTTAGAACCTGATGAATCTTCATCTTTATGCTTTCTAAATTCCCTATACATTTCTTCTACCATAGACTTTATAGCTAGGAAACTCTCTATGAATTGAGGTTCTGGCCCCACATAACCTTCCTCTAACATTGTCTTCCGAGGATAGACTCTCCCAATTTCAGGATTAGTTTCGACAAACTCTCATTCTCCTAATTTGAGCTTTGATCTAGTGAGCATTCAATAGCTAAACCAACACAAGCTTGTCTAACCTTATAGCTTAAAGCTCTGATACCACATGATCTTATAATCACCCAATGAGTGACCTTAGTTAAGAATTATTAATTGGAGGTATTATAGACTCATGTGCTGGTGTGTCTAAGTTATTTAAGCAACAGATCGATCAGATTGCAAATACATAGACACTTAAAAATGGAAAACAATAGAGAAATACAGTAAGAAAACATAAGAACATAAGAAATTAATAAGGAGTTCACCCTATCCTCTAGGGCTACATCTCCGGTCTATCTCTCAGTGATGGCCTTCTTTTATTGTGTCTTGAAGCAGAGAATTACAATGAAGGAGCTCAATATGAATCTCCTGAAATAGATTGGCTTGTCAAGGTGGTTCTTGGATTCCCCAAACCACTAGAGTACATAGACTATTTCCTTTCCCAGCTCTTTGACCTCTCTGGTCTGACAGATCCTCTCAGGGATGGCTTGATTCTCTCAAGCTCTCTAGTGCTTGAGACTACTTTGGTCAACTCGACCCTTCTGTCTTCTTTCTGCTTTTTCCTTACTGATTCTTCTCTTCTCTTTCTTCTGTCTTCGGTGTTCCTCTTCAGGTCCCGACTCCTCTTTTTTGTCTGGTTTGTACATGGATTTAAACCATTCGAGCTCATGGTGGTTCGCTTCCTCTTCCACCTTCATCGGATCACCTGCTTGCAGCTATGCTTGGAGTTCCCTGTTCTTGCGTCATCATCAGGCTCATAGGGAGTGGCCACTCGTCCTCCTGCAAACTGTGCCAGCGTTCTTCGTCGGTTCACTTCTTCGGTCACGTCATGGAATGAATCTTCTACCACCTTGGCAGTCAAAGCGGACCTCAGCTTTTTTCATATCGCTCGACCGTTAGCACGCAATGAGCGGTGGTTTTCTCTCTCCTCCGCTTGCCATGTGTCGAGCGCTAAGTGGAATCGCTCCTTTTTCATCAAAACTGCTTACCGCCCATGGATGCCCTCGATCAATACCACCGGTTTTGGAGTGGGTCCCGCCTTTAGCGCTTATCCTTTTGTCCCATGGTTTTCTCGGCTCCCACGTGACCGAGTGTTCGAGGCTTCTCCATTTTGAGGTTTTTTGCCCAGTGATGCACGATTAGCACTAAGTTTCCTGATTCGGGCCTCCTAGGGGCTAATTTCGCCTCCCACGCAGTCTCCATGGGTCTTGGTCAGCGCGCTTTGACCGAGGTCCTCGTCGTTCTACGCTGGCTACCACTGCCACTGGTTTAGAGGTGTTTTTGATCGCTGTTTTAAATTCTTTGAAGTCTGTTCCGACCTGGTACAACCATGGCTCTGTTAATCATTCTTTATGGATCTACTTTTGATCATTATGAGAAATCTAAGCGTAAGTATAAGCCTAAGTGTGATTGGAAAGGGAATGAAAAGACTAAAGAAAATTTAGATAAGAAGCGAGGAAGGCCTTAGGATGCAGGTAACAAGTAGAATGCAGTGTCATACGAAAAATTCAATGTAGTTGATAGAGGATAGGGATTTCAGTTTGAGGAGAAGAAAAAGGTGATGGCATGAAGCCCTTGCAGTGTTGTACTTGTGGAAAGGATCATCACAGGAGATATTTTCCACAACATCAGGGTGGTAGACCTCAAATCTATAATGCTCAAGAGGCATAGATAGGGATGTTGGACACAACATTCCTCAGATTATTGTAACATTAAATAACATGCAGGTTGATCATAAGGCATCTATTATCGAGATGGAAGGTAATATTTTTGATCAAGTTGTTTCTATTTTGATTGATCCCGGATCTAATTATAGTTATGTTAGTTCTAACCTAGTGGATAAGTGTGGCTTGAATAAAGAAGTGCATTCAGAATTTTGGTTGGTGCAATTTGCTACATGGATGAAGAAGAGAGTTCAACATTGGGTGAGACCTTGTGCAATTGAGTTGAATGTTACGCCTACATCAACACATCTGAATGTGCTTCCATTGGTATCATACATCATGCTTTTGGGCATGGATTGGTTGTACCTTCACAAGACTAAAGTAGACTATTATGATAAGGCTATTTATTGATTGGATGATGATGGAGAGAGGAGAATATTACAGGGAAAGAAGAAGCCTACATCAGTGAGAATGGTTACAGCTATGTAGGAAAAGTGTAGTATCAAGAAAGGATGTGTATTGCTTATGGTTCATATCTCCAGTGACAAGGGAAAGGATGTTGAGGATGATGAAGTTCTAAAGAGGTATCTAGTTTTGAAACATTTTTAAGACATGTTTCTTAGCAAAGATTTCAGAGTTTCCTCCTCATTTGGAAGTGGAATTTTCTATTGAGTTGAAGTAAGGAGTAGCACCACCATCGAAGGCACCATACACACTCTAGAGTTGGTGGAATTGAAGTTGCATATTAAGAAATGTTTGATAAAGGATACACAAGGCCAAGTGTGTCGCCTTGGGGTGCACTAATGTTGTCTGTGAAGAAGAAGGATGGTACTCTTATGATGTGCATTCATTATAGGCAGTTTAACATGGTGACAATCAAGAACAAGTATCCTTTGCCATGGATTGATGATTTGTTTGATCAGCTGAAGAGATAAGTAGTATTCTTGAAGATTGACTTGAGATCAAGATATCATCAGGTACGCATCAAAGAAGAGGACTCTAAAAAACCACATTTTGTACCAAGTACGGGAATTATGAGTTTGTAGTGGTTCCTTTTGGTCTTACTAATGCTCCAACTACTTTCATGCGTTTGATGAATAGTGTGTTGCATCCTTATCTAGATAAGTTTGTGATAGTATTTATGGATGACATATTGTTATATTTTAAGAATGAGGAAGATCATGCAAGACACCTAGAAACAATTTTAAGATTGTTGAGAGAGCATCAATTGTATGCCAAGATTAGTAGGTGTAGTTTCTTTCAGACAAAATTTAATTACTTGGAACATGTTGTTTCCAAGGAAGGTATAGTAGTCAACCCAACAAATATCAGAGTTATCATGGAGTGGGAAAATCCGAGAAATGTGGATGAGGTCAGATCATTCATGGGATTAACAAGTTATTGCAAGAGGTTCATCAATAACTTCTCATGGATTGCCTATCCTATTACATCTTTGCAACAAAAAGGGAATACGTTTGAATGGATTGAGGAGTATGAAATTAGTTTTGAGCAGTTGAAGTAGTTGCTTACAAATGCTCTAGTTTTGAAGATTGTAGATCCTGATAAAGAGTTTGTGGTATGTACAAATGCTTGCTAGGGAGGACTTGGTGGAGTCCTTATGCAGGAAGGACAGGTGGTATGCTATGATTCAAGGAAGTTGAAAGAGAACAAGGAGAACTATGTGACTTGCGATCTCGAGTTGTCATATATTATTCATGTGTTGAATATGTGGAGACATTATCTTCTTGGAAGGAGGTTTGTCTTGATGAATGATCACAGTGGGATAACGTATTTGTTTGACCAACCTAATCTGAATGTTAGGAAAGCTAGATGGTTGGTTACTTTCAGTGAGTTTGAATTTTAGATCATATACATTAAAGGCAAGGATAACAAGGTTGTAGATTCTCTTAGTTGAAGTGTGCAGGTGAATCATATTACAATAGTGAGTTCTTATGGGACAAAATTGCGGGAGTGAATTTTGCAAGTAGGGCGACAAGATGACAAGTATCAACAGCTGAAGCAAAGGTTACAACAGGAGGGTGAAGGTGATAGGGATGAGAACTATCACCTCACGGCAGATGGCTTGGTCAAATTCAGGAATATGATTTATTTTTCAGACAACAGTGAGCTAAAGAATATTATTTTGATGGAGTTTTGTGTTAAGACATATTTAGTTCACATAGGATATCAAAAGACATTGAAAACAATTAAGAAATTCTATCACTGGTTGAACTTGAAGAAATAGGTGTTTGAGTTTGTTGTGAAATGTTTGGACTGTTAGCAGGTAAAGGAAGAGTGTAAGCATCTAAGAGGTTTATTGCAATTGATTCTGATTCCAAAGTGGAAATGGGAGGTAATATCCATAGGCTTAGTTATAGATTTTCCAAGGACATCGAGACAACATGATTTCATCATGGTCGTGGTTGACAGGTTAAGTAAGTTAGCTCATTTCATTACAGTTAGGTCTACGAATTCAACTAGTGAGGTAGCTTATATTTTCATCAGGGAGATAGTGAGATTGCATGGTGTTCCTAAGAAGATTATATCATATGGAGATGCCAAGTTATTCTAGGTTTTGGAAGGAGTTGTTTGCAAGTTTGTGGATGGATTTTTCTTTTAGTACAGTGTATCATCCATAGACAGATGGGCAGATAGAGAAGGTTAACATGATTTTTGAGTTAATGTTGAGGATTTATGTTATGCATCAACAGAAGAAGTGGGAAGAGTATCTTCCACTGGTAGAGTTTGCATATAACAATGGGTATCAAGAGTCCTTGAAGATGAGTCCATTTGAAGCTCTTTACATGCAGAGTTATAATAATCCTATCAGTTGGAGCGATCTAGTGAATAGGGTATTGATTGGACTAGATATGTTGGTAGAGATGGAATAGGAAATGCTAGTTATAGAAAGGAATCTAAAGGTAGCATAGGATAGGAAAAAGATTTATGCACATCAACACAAGGTATTTAAGGAGTTTCAGGTTGGGGAACATGTTTACTTGCATATTAATCCCAAGAAGAGCTCCTTAAGGATTGGGTCATGTGCCAAATTTTTACCTCGGTATTGTGGGCCTTTTGAGATCCTTGAGAGGATTGGAGAAGTGGCCTATAGAATTGCACTACCTCTGATAGTGAAAGTCCATGATGTTTTCCATGTTTTGTTGCTTAAGAAGTATCTCCAATATGTCGATCATGTGATTGACTCCTTTGTATTGCAGGTGGAACCAAAGAGAGAATTCCATCCAGAATGACAATGCATATTACAACGGAAACAATTTATACTCTGGAATAGAGCAATTGAGCAGGTTAAAGTGAATTGGAAGCACTTTGGGCCCAATGAAGCTACATGGGAGATGGTTGATCTGATGTGGGCTTTATATCCTTTATTATTTGTTGGTTCAAGAAAATGCATTTTTAGTATATGTATATGTATATATATGGATATTGGTATATATGTTGCAATGAGTTGTGTTATAAAGCTCTGATAAGCAGTATGATTGTCATGTATGTTATGTTGGTCATGGTTTATAGTTGTTTTTAATTGTAAATACTGCATTGAGCTATGTTATAAAGTTCCATGGGTAGCATGTTTTGTTTTCAATGGTTTGTTGGTCATAGGTGTCATAGAACAACGAGGACGTGTTCCCCCAGGGGCAGTTTGTAACAACCTCTGGTTGAATATCCATTTAAATAAAATAAGACCAAGGTCATGGGACATGTATTCCAAACTGAATTTTGGGAAAAAAATAGTTATGGGTGTCATTGATAATTAATTTATGGTTGTGGAAATTGGCAAAGGAAAAGTGGCAATAATTGGCATTTTATTGATGAAATAAAGGAAAATAGGAGAAAGGGGAGATGAAGAGTCACATATTTGCATGAGAGAGAAATGAAGGAAAATGAAGAAAATAAAGGCCTCAATGATAAAAAGGCTTCTGAGGATCATTTCACAACCTTTTCTCAATTCATTTTTGGAGCTGTCTTCCATTATCTCATTATCTCATACTCTTACACACTTAGATAAACCTTGGAGCATTGTTGGAGCATGCTTGGAGAACTATAGAATTCACTTGGATTAGAGGGTGAAGGAAAAGGAAAGAAGGAAAGTGAAAGGGAACAATTAGATCAACAACTACCACTGGATTTGTTTGCAAGTAACATGTTGCATGTTCATTTCCTTGCTAATTTATGGATGCATGCTATATGCATGTGATTTTCTGGTTATGTATTGCTATTGGCATGGATATTTGCCTGGAATAACAATGGTTTTAGCCTTTCCTTTTTGTTTCCTGGATAGCCATGGTGTTGATGGATTTTTCCACTTGATTTTTGTTGTTGTTGCTCATGTTCATTATGGTTGTGGGTTGGAACAAATGCTTTGGAAGCCATAGAACAAAGGTTGAGTTACTAGTCCTAGAGCCTAGGTTGGAACAAATTCTCTAGAGCCCTTGGTGGGTTGAGTTACTAGTCCTTATACCCAGGTTGGAAAAATGCTCTGGAGCGAAGGTTGTGGGTTGAGTTACTAGTTCCTTGAGCTCTGGACATCTTGGGTAGAGACTAATCTGGTTGGTGTTAGTGATGTAAGACCATAGAAGTGGAATCATTGTGGTTGAAGATTGAGGTGGCTTGGAATTTGAAATCCTTGGTTTGGTTTTGTCTTGGTTTATTCCATGAGATCCCACATTCATGCTTGGATATGGCATGGGGGTGACTGGTTCAAAGAGATATTTGGTTCAACCCAATCTACGGTTAGGTGGTATGTCGAAGTCCCTGACTTGGTTAGCATTTTCATATATTAATAAGAGTTATTATTCTATTTCCATTCATGTATACTTGTAGTGATTTTATTGGTGATATTATAGTTGAGTTTCCATGATTCCTATCTAGGTTATTTTATGGTTATATGATGTGTACCATCTGTGGCTTTTGTCATGAATTTTTTAGTTATTAATTGGTTGATGAATGTATGGACTAATAAGTATTGTTGTAGCTATGTGGAGAGGTAATAGAGCCTTATTGATGATTCTCTGGTGAGATTATTGAATTAGTGAACAAATATTTATTTATAACCTATAGGTAGTATGTACACAAAGTGTTATCATAAATGAGTAATTTGGACCTCAAACTTCTCGGGGTTGTAACTTTGGCATATGATCTTTGTTTGACTATCATAATACCTCATTTAGAAGATATCCACGAGGAGGTTGAGAAATAAATATGTGAAACATATTTGGGCACTTTTTTTGTCTCTCTATTTTCCCTGGAAAAATGTCATTTAGGCCCTCAAAATGGCCTCGAAAGTTTAGAATCCAAAAAACTGCCAAAAATTTAAAGTTTTGTTAAATTTAAGGAAATAGAATTGAAAATAAATAATTTTGGGTCAGGTTAGGTTGATAATAGTGTGATCATGTGTCACTGGGTTTTTGCAGTCAGTTATGGGCATGTGGACGCCATTTTCCATAAGTGCATCTTGGAAATCAGGGCTTGCATAATAACTCTCATCTCATGTTTACCTTGGTGAGTAGGTTATAGTGGGTAAATATGGAGTCAGGTGGTTACACCATATGTGTTCTTAATGTATTTCCACCAAAATGGAGCAACTTTGCAACAAGTATATACTCCAAGAAACATTCAACTCCATTTGATGAATTGTGGGCACAATGCATACTGGAAGAATCAAGAATCAAGGATCAAGGTCAAAGATGACATTAGATCATATGAGAAATATCAATAATTCCTAGCTTGAGTCAAGAATATGAAGAAAGGGAAGTTTGGCAAGTCCAAGAAGAAAGATATGTCCAAGGTACAATGTTTTGGATGCAACAAATTTCGACACTTTAAGAGGTATTTTCCAAACAAACATATCAATAAGAGAAAGGATAGGAGTGAAGATCATGTAGCTGAATCCATGGTTGTTGGCTTATTGGGGCCTGACCCAGGTTCAGAGTTGATTTAGCCAAACGAATCCTGGTAATACTAGCCCTTTCGGTAATAGTCTGCAGAGTGCGGACTGAGGTCTCACCCGAAGTAGTATGGGAGAGTGATAGAACCAGGTTCCACACCCTAGAGATGTCTGATGATTTCAAGTGGTCCGCGGTTTGACCCTGCGCGCACGTTCCTTCGTACCCTTTCTTGTACCTCGTAGCCTGAGATACTGCCTTCGCGCAACCCTACTCAGGGTTGAACGCTGTTATTACCCAAGTCCTTATTAGTAATCCAATGTTAGTTGATTATCTTAGCCTACTTGCATGCTTTAAGTTACACTTAACAATATAAACCATTCATACAGGTGCGCGCAATAAATAAATAGTATATTTGCAATTTATACCAAACATGCATTAATCCCAAAACATATACAAAAATTGGTAACAAAACTTCTCTTTATTAATTTCTTCCTTGGTTACAGACTCGACTCCGCCCTGCACAATTAGCTGCGGACTACTAGGCCTCTGTGCACTCAGCTGCAAAGCATTCTCCTTCTCTATGATCCAAGACACACTTAGTCACTTAGACTCTTTCTTCTCTCTACTACTTTGGTATGCTCTCTTTTACACTTAGATCCTCGCTTTATTTATACAATACCATTGTCTGCGGACCATGTGCAGGCCGACATTACATTACAAGACTAGGGTGGAAAACCCTATGAATTTATCATACATTTTGCGCTCCACGCCCACAATTTATGGAGTATTTACAACAATATCGGGTCAAAACTTGGGCTTTGAGCCCCAAAGGATGCCTCGAGGGGATTCCATGCCCAACAGGACCCCAACACAAACATCGTGATTCACCCTTGAGTCACTCGGTCGGTGCGGTGATCTTTGCATGAAGTTCCCCCAACTGTTCTTGAACTATGCTGAGGTCAGCAACGCACTGAGTTGCTGCTTACTGGATCTTCTACATCCGCTGTTCCGAGACCTCTGTGTTTGGGGTGCTCCTCTACATTAATGTCTGCATCCCTTGTATGTGCATGAACTTTCCTTCGTTGTTTGCCGTGATAGTGAAAGCCTCGTCAATCCAAGGTTGAACGCACGCTTTGAGAACTACCTCCTTGTGTCATGCCGCATCCACCTGTCCTTTAGTGCTTTAGCTTGCTGCATCCTCACAAGCCTCTAGGTGAGGACTACTATCTGCGTAGTTCCTTAGACACTGTCATATTGTTGTTGGAGTTCTTGTGATTTTGTCTCCAAGCGCTAGATGTTGGGGTACTCCTGCAGAGTTGTGAGGGGACCTTAAGTGCTTGTTCCAACATGCTGGTATAGTCTCACATTGCACCTCTGATTTCCTCCAGTCCCACTGTGATAGCATTAGCACACTGTTCTCTGACTTCCGGGGGAGTGGATGGCTGGGCCTTTAACAACAACTCGATGATTTGAAGATTCAACTTTAGCTAAACCTTGGTCGTTTCTTCCATGGCCTTGCAGACTCTTGTTGCTAACCTGTGGATTCACACCTCCACTAGTAGATCTGCTGGGATGGCTAGCTCCGGGACGCTTCGGCAAGTGTTGTCTACCACCTGTACCAACTATTGATTTTGCAACACCAATTTGTCGCGCTGCAAGCTGAGTTGTTCCATGTTTATCTTTTGCCCGCTGAGGACTTGGATCGCGTGGCTCTCCCTAGTGTGTAGCTCTGCCATTATCCCATCCTATAATAGATATAGTGTCACACGTGGAAGGGTATCCAGATTAAGGCCAAGGCCTTTCATCATGCTAACCAAAAATTGATTAGCCTCATTCGATGTCACTAGAGCCCCTTTTGGCAACACTATTACATTTTCCATCTGTGCGTGCAACATCTGCTCTGCTGTCGAGGATCTTGCTGCGAGGTGGGTTGAAAGGGTACCAACCTGAGGGGGCCACACTTGTAACTCCTGCAACTGTGCTTTGAGGGTCCCTAACATAGTCTGATGCTCATGCATAAAATCATGAAGAGCTTCATTAGTAGCATTGCGCACCATCTTGCCAATGTCATGCAGATCACCCTCAGTTAGGGTGATCGGGTCAATGACCAATTTCGAGGCCTTGACCTTATTCCTCAACCCTGCTCGCTCTACTGTGTGTGGGCACTTCAATTGTGTGGATGCGATCCCTGGGTCCACACTTCCTTCTACTATTTCTGCTTCCTCTGCTTCCTGCCCCTGCAAGGGCGTTGCTTGGCCCTTTCCCGCCTTCGCGGTTGTTTCCTGTGCTGCTGCGACCTTTCTGTGTTCGGTGGCTTTCTGTGTTGCTTCACATGTTGCGCATACCTCAGCTGCTGCTATTTCCTTCTACCTTTTCTCGGTTATCTGTGCGATGCGCAACTTGGCATCATCCTTCTTCTTATGTGCTGTTGACCTCTCAAGTTTCGTAATGTATGGGGCGCATCATTCTGGTGGCCATGCCTCCAAGACATTGAAAATGGTGTTGTCAGTGGCTACAAAGGGTAGCTTTGTCCACTGCTTCGTTGGATCCTTTCGTGACCTGATGTATATATTATGCATGTCTACTTTTAATTCTGCAAAACTCTGCAGACTGTTGTACACTGTGGGTGACAAGCACGACTCTCGGTTGATCCACATTTGGATGTTCATCTCCATGAGCACCCAAAAGATATTGTTGTCACGTATCCTTTTTGCATCCTTCATGGCCTAGAGTGAAGCATACTTCGCGGCCTCCGATAAATCTCTGTCAATTATGGGGAATTAAATATCCTCCGACAATTCCCCTGCTACGAGAACTATGGACAACAAGAGCCATGCATAGTGGAAGGTTTTACCCTACTCTTGGGCTTTGCAACAATTCTTCAAGAATTCCATGTAGAGAAATTCAGCCCAGTTAAACTGGACCCCCTTCACTCACTGCTTGGCCAGTGCGATCACCGATGCAGGTACACCTCATCTGCACAACACTTTCGCATACCTTTTCTTGCCAAGATTTCGGTTGTTACACATACCACTTTGTCCTTGATGTTAGAGATGGCATAGCCCCTCTTCTTCTTCTCCAGCTTGTACTTCGTCTTCATGGCCTCTGCGAGGGCCAAATCACTACCCTTCCCTTCCGATATGGTCATGGGGTCCTTTCCTCTTTATGGTAGCTGGAAAATATGATGAATTAGGTTTGTCGTGATGGGGATGGGCTCCTCCAGCCATAGATACCCATCATGCGCTAGGCAAAACTGTTGCCTGATGATGAAAATGGCTATTGGGGCATGGTGGAAATGCGGCACTTATAGTAGGTTTAGTAGCTTGGCCTTTTCCACTCCACGCAGCCACTTCCGCGGTTCCAATGTTGTCATCACCCCCACAATGTTCTGCTTCATGAGGTTCCTGATCTCCAGGTGAGGGAACTTCTCACGGTTAGCAAGGTCTCAATCTTCAAATTTCATGGTTGGCACGCAGACTATGTGTGTGACTTCAAACATAATGCCATCTGGGAGGAGCGGGGTCTGGAGCAAACTCTTAGTTTTGTCTAGGTCCTTGGGCACTTTGGCCTTCCCTTTTCACGGGGGGACATATGTAGGCAATTTTTTTGCAGAGTGTGTAGGTCGAATATCCACCTCCATGCCTTCATCTTCTTCCTCTGCGATGATAAGTGCCTGTAAAACTTATTCTTCCTCATCTATTTCTATCATGACATCTTCCCCTTCTCTTCCATCGATAGTTTACTGCACAACGGGTTCATCGGGGACACGCATATGAGGGTCATTGCTTGTTTATCCTTCTTGGGTCTTGGTGTACGCGGTGATTTTGGATCTATGCCATAACCCTGATACCTTTTGGAATATCCTCCACAGTTAGGGCCTGCATGGCCTCGTCGGCGGTTACCTCTTCTATTTCCAAACCATTCTTAGTTGCTGCCATTGTATCTGGGTTGTAATATGTTACTTGCGAATTCAGGGGCTCAATCAACACTCGGCTCACAATGCTCAGGGCTTTTCTCAATTGCTCAATTCTCAAATGACCATGTGTTATTTGCTGGGAAACCCTTTGCATTTTATAGCGGCTTTTGAATTTGAATTCGTTCGTTCCCCCCAATTCTAGTTCATTAATGCTTTCTTAATAGTATATTTTCCCAAATCTTGCCCATAAATTGCGTCTTAAATGTCCGCCGCCCACTCCATTTAGCCTCAAGTCAATCATCCCATCGTGAATAGTGACTTCAATGGTCACTTCTGGCCAATTTGTGTGGCAGCGCAGTCCCCCATGTGTGGTTACAAACCTTGTGACTCTCTGCTTCTACATGTATCTCCAATATCGCGCAGTTCTTGGGCATAATAGTTTATAGCCTCACGCTCCCTTCCAACTGCTTGGAGTGCTAAGACTGTCCTTCCCTTGGCTAGTCAGGTGGTCGCACCACCCACGTGGGGCTCCATCCTATCCTTCATCACAGTTCTCAGAGAATCCCCACCTTCTATTGTTGTGTTCAGCATCGTGCACTTCACCATTTGCAATGCGCTACCCTGGTCACTATGCTTAACAATATGCGATCCAAGCCAAGGCATCAAACTAACCAATTCATGGCAATAGTTCTCAAAATTGTCAGTATGATCATGCGCACCTTGCCTTATCATTCCAGTGTTTTCGGCGAGAAACTCTTCCTTTATATCGTCCTCTAGCTTCTTGACCTTCGCTTCCATCAAAGTGCTTTTATCTCTTAATCGTACCCTTTCTTTTTCAAGTTTGTGAAGTCTAAGGTTTCCATGTTGGATTTATTCCTCAAGTCTCATGTGTTCTATCTCTTGCGGCTGTGTGATTCCTTCTTTCTGGGCTTCGCGAACCATCATATATAAGGGTGCTGCCATGCGTGGACTAGGCTTTGCATGCTCCATAGGGATTATAACATTTTCTTCATACTTCAGCGTCGGAAGTGCCCGCGTGGTCAGGGTTTTGCACATGGTCCTATAAGCCCATAGAACCGCTGGTACGTGCAGGTCCTAGTCAGTGCATCTCACATGGTGGACCGTGTTCAGTACTTCACATACTTTTTCAAAGGCTTCCACACGGATAATCTGGGGTGCGCTTGGTGTTATCATACTTCGTCATTCGCGTCATCGTCTTGCCCGCTCCTGCTTGTTCGTGTTGTTTCCTATCAAGAGGATAGTGTGCGTTCGTGTAGGTTGTGTACCATATGCCTGTACCCATTTGGAGAGGTAGGCGTGTAAGCTGTTTCATCCGTCATACCCAGATTTCATCTGCATCTAAGGTTTTCCAAACCACTTGAGCATCATCCTTCTACATTCAAGCCAATTCACAAAACTTCTTTGATGTGTACCCCACCATTTTGCCGGTGTTGTGCGCAGTGCCCATTTCAGAGTGTCTAAATGCTACTATTTTCTAGTTAATTTAACGTCTTAAATTTCTCTACATAAATTATCAATCTGGGTATCATAAACTGATGAAGTGTGGTGCACCATATGTGCTTAGTTAACCTTTTTCTTACTTCGTTGTTTTATAGATTTTATTTTGTTTTCGGGTTTTGTTTTTGTTGGTTTCCTAAAGTATCTAATGCAAATGGAAATCCTAATCAAAGTTTTCAAAAAGGTTTTCAAACTTGCAATGATGAAATAAATTACTAAGAGAAAATAAAAATGTACCTAAATTCTAATTAAACCAAACAGTGAGCTAGTGACTATGAAACCCAGTATCCTTGCTGTTGTATAAAAAGAAAACTGAACTTAAAACAATTCAAAAACTGTAAGAAAAGTAAACTAATCATATTACATCAACTCATATTCTGACCCCTCACCATTCGACTCGCTCTGGCTATAGGAGGTAATCATAAACAAATTGAGTAATTTGATATCTAAATTGCATAAAATGAAACTGAGATCAAACTACTCATTCATACTTCAATCCCTGAAAATGGCATAAGTAATCTAATCACTAACTTGCAGTAAAGTAAACTAAATCATACTACATCAAATAATATTCTGATTCCTCACTATTTGAGTCGCTTGGCTATCAGAAGGTAATCATAAACAAATAGAGTAATATGATATCTAAATTGCATGAAAGTAAATGAGCAAAACAAAACTGAAAGAAATAACAATGCTAGAATTACAACTCAGAAAATAAATCAGCAGAAGGACAAGATGATTCCATCATGTCATTAGTCATTAAAAATCTATGTGCATTACTAATCTACAATCAACCGGTTGAACACACTTGCATGAATTAAAATTGCATGAATGAAAAATCTAATCTATCAAACTTGAAAGAAATCAAATGACATAATGAAATCAAAGCAAAATTACAAAAGTAAATCTATTCTACCTTACATTCTAATGTGCTCTATGACATCTACTTCACATATCCTTCCATGTTGAGAACATCAAAGCTTTATTCAAATTCTTCAAAATCACAAAGTACAACAAAGCTCTCTAAAGCTTTCAAAATCCATCAAGGAAAAACTACAAACTTCAAGCTAAAGAACTCACAAGCTAAAAGACTAAATAAGCTAAGCTCTAAACTGAGACTTAAGAACTAACAAATGAAGGAGAGAGATCTCCTATTTATACAAAAAGATGAGAAGCCATCTCATTAATGAGAGTCCATGAATCTCTCCCTCTACCTCTAGAGTCCTAATTAAAATAGGAACTGATAATACATATGTCTTCTTAGAGTTACAATACAATTAGGAGATGTGACACATATCCTCATGATCCCATGATTCTTTCCACTCAAATTCGAATTTGGCTTTAGAGTGCCACATAAGGGTCTTCTAGAAGCTTCCTTTCAACCTGCACATGTCAACAATCTCAACCCATTTGTTGGGTATAAGCATATGCACATTATTTCCTAATTTTTAACCACAAATTCACTCAAAAGGCTTAGAATTCATAAATATTGGAAAAACATAAATGTGGTCCAATGATAATGAAAGTGGGATGAATGTGGTGACATAGCAGTGAAATGGAGGTGATATAATGGACATAATAGTGAAAGTGTAATGGAAATGAATGACATTTTCAAGACTCAACATACCCCCACTGAAGCTATTGCATGTCCCATGCAATATATATTACATTAACTCTTTTGAATCTTTGAGCTTTGGCTTAACTTTGCATGATATCATTTGATAACTTCATATTTTTGCAAAGTGTTTTACTTGAATTGCAACATGGTTGGTTCTTGTGTTACAACCATTTTTTTTTTTTGCCTTCTATTTTGATCTTTGAACTTTGCATAATGATATTTTGATTATTGTTGCAAAGTATATCTTTATTGGATTGCATGATGGTTGGTTCTTGTGTGACAACCATGATTTTGTTTGTATCCAATTTATCCTTTGAGCACTTTTTTGAAAAGCCATTGTATGCTCATAATAGCAATGTAATAATTAATATATGTTGGAAGTATGCGGGCTCCTGAATATGATATGGACATGGCAAGATATGAATATGAATGTATTCCCCCCCAACTGATGATATTGACAATTTTATGAAATGAGGAAGAGAAATGTTTTTCCAGCAATTATCATTCTAGCTTTATATGGAATTCTATGGTCAAAAGTTAGAAAATGACGTACCTTCACTTACCCTTCGGAATGGATGAGTTGTATGTGTGGTGGCTACAAAATTCTGATCATATTCTTCTTCAAGTGGTTGAACAAGAGGAGTCATGGATAGAGATATAAGATGACTTTTTATTGCTTCTACTAAAACTTGCCGAATCTGCTCGAAAATGCTGAAAATAATAGTCTTCATGTCTTCAAAACTCATTGGCACAATTCCTACTATGTGAAAATATGTTCTGATATCGAACATAGTAGGAAATTGTTGGCTTAGTGGCCATTAATGGATGCCACTAGTCAACACGAGAACTCTCACCATTGATGACAATGAGAGTCAAGATGCCCAAACACATCTTGCTAGGTACGAATGAATTTGTTGATGTTGAGTCACCTAGAAGATCTGATGAACAAGGGACATTAATGTATTCCCATTATTTATCAGCATGAGGACTTGCCATTAAGGCATGCAAGCCTCAAGCTGTTTTTACAAAGAACTTAGACTCAAAGGACTATGGACTCAATAATTTGCATTGAAGCAAGGCTTATTTGTGAAATGAAAATGACAAGAAATGGAAGATGAAAATGAAAGATGGCAATGGAGAATAGCAATGGCAATGGGCAATAAGCATATGAATGAGAAGCTTGCTTTTATTTGTGGGTTATGAATGGATAAAAAGAAATGGAAAGTGGATGTGAATGTAAATGGAAAATATGAAGTGAAATGAGGTGAATGGTTTATTATGAGGTGTGGATGTGATGGATGGATGGATGTGATGGAGACAATAATATCTGAAAGTTTTTCAAGTGTTTGGATTTGATTTTGCATCAACATGTTTCCTCTTTGTTTCTGATCATCCTCTTATGAAACAAATTGGTCTCTTAGAGAGACACCATTCTCTTGTAGTCATTTGTCCTTCCTCCCCGAACCTGCAAAAAAAACTAATACTTCTTCTGCATTGGAATGTAAAGTTATCAAAGGAGAGGTGATCAATCTCTCTAGTTATGATATTTACACACAAAACTAAGAATTCGTATTAATGAAACAAGTTCTTAAAAGAAAAATCAAAAGAATTTACACCTGCTTTGGAATTGGTGCCCCATGTTGAATGCTGTTTCCTTTCAGCAATTTATTTCATTATTTTCATTTCAAACTCTAATGATGAATTTATCATTCTGTATATCTTGTTGAGATCTTTACAACGGTACTTGAATAATCAAAATCTGATTTTGGATGAGAAAGTTAGGCTGATTTGAACAATGAGATTTTTCTGGCTGCGGAATTGGACTTTAGTTGCGGAATGTGCACGGTTTCTATAGCTAAGAATCTTGAATACAAAGTTAGCCATTCATCTTTTATCATCAGTCCAAAATTAATCAATACCTTCAAAAAAATAAGCAAATAACTTACTCATTTCATTGATTCAAAATTATTATTTTTTCTTGACATGCAGTGACTTAGTGTGGCGACTTAGTGTGGTGACTCAGTGTGGCAACTTAGTGATAACACACAATTTGACTTTCCTTTGACCGGGGTCCTTTTCATCAAATTGGACCAAATGAATAGGACAACATCCATGTACTGACATTCCCCCAGCTACCCATGTGGCTTGTTTTTCTTGATGACACCTGCAACCTAGAGTTTAACAAAACAACTGCGGAAAGTTGAATCAGCTGCAGAAAGTGGCTAGATTCCGCAGCTAATGAAAACAGAGTGTGGAAAATACTGTGAAGAGAGGTTATCATTTGCAACACACCACCTTGAAGAGAGCTATCAAACATTTTCTGCATTCACCAGACCCACATCTTGTACTATGTAAATCTCATATTTAACCTGACCATCAATTGTAAATATGCCCCAATGTCTTTAGAAAATTTCCATGCGGAATGCTCCTTTAGACTATCAAGATCAATGATGCTAGGTATGGACTTGAAACTCTTTTAGAAAGTTTCCAACTTTCTTGAATTCATGACCCAAATAAATGGAGGGATTTGCAGGGTTGACTCTAGCAGGATTTCGGATGACAAAACCTTCCTCCACAGTGTAAAGATCCGACAGCACAAGTAGTAAATATGAAGTTTCCTTCACTGGGAGAAAGCGTGATCTTGGAACATTGACACCAATTGCACGATCAGAAAAAAAACTTATAGCAGCACCTGCAGCCGTTTCAAGCTGAAGCACCTTTACCCTATCTATTTTCTTTGGATTTGCAATTATCTCCATTTTAAGGGCATCAACCTCCACAAGCCTCTTAATCGCCTTCGAGTTCACCCATAAATTATTGGTAGAAGATTTTTAACTTTTCAATCGACTTGAACTCACCAACAAGCTCCTCTGGAATCTGTGCAATCTCTAGAAGCTGAACTCTGCCTTCATAAGAGATAAGCGTACTACCTTTTACCTCTGCAAGCATTTTGGGAATGGCTGTGAAGAGCCATACCCATCCAGATCACGAAATGGAGTTAGACGGTGCCGTATTTAGTTCAGATTGTTATTAAACAGGTGTTGGATTGCAACCGGGTGGCATAAGGGCAGAAGGCATGGTGGTAAAGGGTGGAAGACGTGGTAGAGGTAGAATAGGTGCCAGCACAGAGCCGAATTAAATCACTGTCTGCTCATTTAATTGAAATTTCTGTTTTTTACGAGGCAGTAAAACATGCGCTCCAAAGAACCAAAAATTTCTCCCAAACCGCCACGAATATATTCAAACGGTTTCTGGGTTATCTAATTGACCTAGCTAGCGAAAAAACCCATGTTTTATTTTCCTCAAATTTGCCTCCGTTTGGGCAAATTGAATGTTTGAAATTTGACGTTTTTCTGAGTTTTGCGTTTTTCTGAGTTTTACTACTTCAGTGACCATGAATTTTAGGTCTCCAATCTCTACCACCTGGTCATTGAAAGACCTTGCAAAGGATTTCGTGACCTCCTTATTATGCCATTTGAATTTATGGATGAAACGAAGCCATTTGGCTTTCTTCAACAATTCCTTTGCCTGAGGGTACCCTTCTAAAAATTTAAGCCCTTTCGGCTCTGCCCTCAGTAGCCGTCCCATTTTCCTCTGTTAAAAATTCTTCTCTGAAATTCAACTTGCATATTGTATGATGGTTTTATCAAAGGTAAGACGGTTTTGTTTGTGGAAGAACGATGGCCGAAATGGAAAATAGACACGGGAATTAGGATGTTCAGGAGTTGTAAACAGAACAGGGGATGAGCAGCCGAGATAGAATGGAGGCATATACTAATGAAGTGCAGCTTTAACACAAGTGAAATGGTGTCAGAATTTTGAATTAAACGACTGCATGAGACATTACACTTGGATAAAAATGACTGCACAAAGTACGGTGGAGAGGAGCCGTATTCACATAGGTCACGTATCATGAACACAATTTTGGAATTAGTGGTAAGATAATACGCCTTTGTTTGACAGGGGTAGTTTGCACACTGTTGATCCTTATTGGAAATCTATGTGGGAGATCGTCTGATGAGTCAGAAGGAGAAGGTCAGGAGGAGCCGGAGCAGTCTCACAGGTCACTCGGATAGCATATGCTTAGTCATACTTGCGTTTTCATTTTATTGCACTAACATCTTGACTGTAATTTTGAAAAACAGAGTGGTGGCTGCGGAAACTGCTTTTGGCTGTGGAAACTGATTCCAGCTGCGGAAACTTGACACAACAACCACTTAGCTAAATAGAGATAGTTAGGAAATAACTATCTAAATGGAAATGATCATGGGGAATTTTTTTTTTTATGGATGAAATGAAATGGATGGCATGGAGTGAAATGAAGTGAGTGGAGTGAAAATGGAAATGAAATGAAGTTTATTTTCTCTTTTTTTTTTTTTCAATCAATTGAAATGATGAAGTTTATTTTGTCTCCTCTTTTTTTTCTTTTTTTTTAGGCATAACAATCCTTTTTCCGATCCTCTAGATCACACGAAGTGCAGGAGGAGAGCATACTCAAGAATTATTAAAAAAAATTCAGATGTAAGAAATAAGGTCTCCTAATTACAGTTCCCCTGCAACGGCGCCAAAAATGTCTAGTCAATTTAACGTCCTAAATTGCTCTACATAAATTATCAATCCGGGTATCGTAAACTGATGAAGTGTGGTGCACCATATGTGCTTAGTTAACCTTTT
>APFE031094515.1:100123-150910 GCA_000404065.3 Pinus taeda | reverse complement strand
GGTTGTAAGCATATTTCAGTATTTTCCATTAATGAAATGAAGTATTATTTCCGCTGCATCTTTGTGTATATGGTTATCTCTGTATTTTATTGCGTTCCTGTTTAAATTCGGATCAGTGGGAAACCTACTGTGAGTAGAAGAATGAAAGTACAAACTCACTATTTTCAGCCACACCCACTTAACACTCATTTTGGGATGCCATCAAGGAGTAGTACTACCCTGTCAGGAGCTATGAGGATAAATACATAAAGTGGAAAACATTGTGATAAGGAAGGGACCAATATGTGACAGAGTTTACCAATGTTTTTCATACCCTTCGCACAAAGTTGGGTATCAAAAATTCATAGAAGCATTCGTTTCTCATTTACCTCAGCTACCTGCACAAGTACATCAAGGACGAGATGGAATTCCTTGACATCTCCTCGCTCAGCATGACATACCGATATGCGGTCAAGATCGAAGAAAACATTTAAATAGAAGAAGTGATACTTTGGATCTGCGAATCTGAGGCAAGGGAAAGGTGCCCCCAAACCATAGAACTAAGGACAAAGCCAAGGTGGGGCATCCTAGGACAACCCACCAAAGCTGAAAGCAAAGAACAATGATGTGAAGCTGAAGAAGGGGACATAGGAAAGTGGTGTGAGTTCCATAAGAGCTTCACTCACAACACAAGTGAGTGTCGGGCCAAGCAGTCACTAGTGCCCGAGCTAAAGGCTTCGGAATCAGATGCATGTTATGACACTGAATCAAAACCCGATAAGGGGAATGAAAAAGGGAAGCAGGTTATCGATGTAGAGCCCAATGCCACAATTTCCACCATTAAGATACAGAAGGAGGAACCGAAATATCAAGAGGAGGAGGAGTGCCTCTTCCACTACCATATGTGGGTAAAGGGTTCCCTGTTACAGTTCATTATCGACCGCAGGAGCCAAAAGAACCTCATTTTGGTAGTGTTTGTGAAGTAGCTGGGCTTACCGATTACAACACATCCACAAACGTACACCATCGGGTGGCTTCACCAAGGAAGGGATCTTCGCATGAGCCAACAGTTCCGCATTCCATACAACATCAAGCCCTTCACGAATGAGGTATTATGTGACGTTTCTCCCCTTGATGTTTGTGATGTATTATTAGGCCAAACATACTTATGGAAGACATATGTTGTGTATGAGTCAAGGCCTCGTGTTGTTATTTTTACTTTGGGAAATAAGTTGTACAGAATATAGGAGGTAGCACTACCTACCGCCATCTCTTTGGTTACTGCAAAACAATGTAGTAAGCTCATTTCTAAAACCAAGAAATATGTTTTCCTAATGATACGCCTTTAAGTAAAGAAGAAGACAGTGGCCACGACCTCCAAAATGGGCCTGTCCTCTCAGCAATAATAGATGTACAAGTTTTTGGAGGAGTACGAGAACAGCTTCACCTCCCCCACAGGGGTGCCTCTGCACTTTCGGGTCAAGCACTCCATCGATCTGACCCCAGGTGTGCTGCTGCCCAATGGAACAATTTTTCGGTGCACCATTTTGGAGAACAAAAAAATCAAGAAGAAGATTCAGGAGCTACTGCAGAAAGGTCACATCTGTCTGAGTTCATTTCCCTATGGGAGCCCAATCATGTTGGTACAGAAGAAGGATGGGACTTGGAGACTCTGTATTGACTACTAGGCACTAAACAAGATCACTATCTAGAATAGAACCTAATCCCACAGATTGATGACCTTTTGGACCAACTAAAGGGGGAAAAATATTTCAGCAAGATCGACTTGAAGTCAAGCTATCACTAGGTACCAATCGAACCCTCCAATGTGTGGAAGACTGCCTTCAAAGCCAAGCAAGGCCTTTTCAAATGGTTGGTTATGCCTTTTGGCTTGACGAATGCTCTCGCAACCTTCATGAGGCTGAAGGCTGACATCTTGTGGTCGTTCACCAACTCATTTGTAGGGGTATACTTGGATGACATCCTAATATTCAGCCAAAGTTGGGAAGAGAACCTCCACCACATCCGACAAGTTCTCCAAACACTGTGGCAACACAAGCTTTGTGCCAATTTGAAGAAATGAACTTTTGGCATGACCCAAGTCTAGTATCTATGATACACTATTGATGAACGAGGGGTGTATGTGGATTTAGCCAAGATCCAAGTCATTCAAGATTGGCCAGCCCCAACCACTCTGACAGAGCTCCGTAGCTTTTTGGGTCTTGCCAATTTCTACTGCATGTTCGTGTTGGAATTCTCTCATATCACTTGGCCCTTCAATCAAGTCACCAAGGAAGGAGAAAAAGAAAAATTCTTTTGGTCTGAATCTCAACAGAAGGCATTTGCAGAGTTGAAACATCGCCTCTTCTCTGCACCAATGCTCACTTTACTAGACTTCCAACAACCATTTGAGATCGAGATAGATGCCTCTGACTATGCTATTGGGGTAGTCCTTACTCAATAGGGGCATCCAAGGATACTTTCAGACACAATCCAAAAGTATCCCACTTATGACAAAGAGATGTATTCCATTGTGCAAGATTGCCAACAATGGAAGCATTACATTTTATGGAAGGAAATGGTCATCCACACAGACCACCGACCCCTACAGTTCATACAGGTGCAAGGGAAGTTGCAGAATGATTGCCATCAAAAGTGGTCCACATACTTGCAGCAGTTCCATTTGAATATCAAGTATAAGAAGGGTTGCACCAATAATGTTGCATACTACCTTAACCGACCACCGATCATGGCGTTAACCACTGTGCTAAAGTCTTGTGGGCACAAGACATTTGATTGGCCACTTCTCTACAAAAGCAACCCAGAGTTCGTCCACACATACCAGATGCTCTTGGAGGGTCAGCAAGTTCCATAATTTCACCTCCAGGATGTCGTGCTACGCCACCCGGGACACATTTGTGTTCCTTCAAGCGAGCAAGCCAAGATGATTTGGGAAGTGAACTACAGTCAGGTTTCTGGGCATTTTGGGATCGAGAAAATAGTGGCAATACTGCAAAAGTATTTCTACTGGCCAAATCTTTGACAGGATGTCAGGAAGTACATCGAATCCTGCATTACCTGCACCATTTCCAAACTGACCATCAAGAAGTAAGGGCTTTTTACTCCCCTACCTACACTTAGTCAACCTTGGGAATCCATCTCCATGGATTACATGTTAGGCCTTCCTTCTACTAACCATGGAAATCACTGTGTTTTTGTGGTCATCGACAAAACCTCGAAGATGGCCATTCTGGCGGCCTGCAGGAAGAATATCACAACAAAAACGACTACTAAACTCTTATTTGAACGAGTGTGGTTACACTTTGGCATCCCACTGTTTATCATCTTAGGTTGGGACAATGGGTTCCATAGTACATTTTGGTCCAGTCTCTGGTCAATGCTAGACACCAAGCTCACTAAGGCCGCAGCTTTCCATCCCCAAACTGATGGCCAGACAGAGGTCGTCAACAGGATGATCATACACATTTTGTGCATGCACAACTCAAAGCATACATGCACATGGGATGAGATCCTTCCCTATGTCCAACACAACTATAACTAGGCTCTCCGCAACTCGATTGTCCATAACCCTTTTTAGGTGGCCTTGGGATTCCAGCCACTATGTCCCACTGATGTGGCCATACCATTTGCAACTACTCATGCAGATTCGGCTCATGTCAAGTAGGAAGCCAATAATGCAAACAAATTCATTGAGCACATCCAACATATCTACCAGCAAGTCCATGGCATTCTAGAGAAAACAAATGGCAAGTACAAGCAGCAACATGATCAACATCAGGTTCCACACAAGTTTCGAGTGGGCGACAAAGTCTAGTTTCGTTTGCAGAAGGAACACCTTATCGAAGCCTATCATAAAAGCATACCACACCGATATGGTCCTTACACCATTACCAATGTTGTAGGCAACAATGCATTTGAGCTCAGCATTCTCCCATTCCTTGGCCTGCACCTAGTGTTCAATGTGGACTACCTTCAACCAGACTTCCCACCATTACTGAACACATCAGACATTGCAGAACAACCGATACCTACAGAGTTAAATCCAGATTGCATGGAGAAAGCCACAACTGATTGGATCATGGACATGTAGATCAAGAACACTCACCAACAGAAGATCCAACTATATCGAGTTGTCAAAGTAGGCCAACTCCTTCACTAGGGCAAGTGGCTCACCAGGGACCAAGTTCAGTGGAATTTTCCTCATCTCATGGAGGAACTTAATGCAATGGGGATAATTTCTTTCTAAGGGGGGAGGAATGATCCAAGTAGATATTGGTAGCCACCCACCAATTCAACTTGGACCCCCACTATTGTTTCTTTCAGTTTTTCAGTTTCCTTAATTTTTTCGGGTCCTAAAATTCGAGAGCCGTTTTGAGGCCCTAAATGACGTTTTCTGGGAAATCTACCGCCAACGATTTTGTTCCTAAAATTGTATTTTTTTTGTATTCCTTGAAGAGATCTTTCCAATGGGTTATCATGTGTGTCAAATGAAGATAATATGACCAATTCGTGACCCCGGGAAGTTGGTTGTCCAACTCATCCCAACGGGGCCCATAAACTCTTAGTGTTACATCTCCTTGGGTTAGGGTTCTGGTTGTTTAACATTTGCTCTTATTGTTCAATAATAAAAAGGCCCTTGATCCTCATTGTAAAGTATTTCATAGGATGTGGCCGCCACATCTCTTCTTAGAGATAAGCTACCATCGCCCGAGCTAGTCTTATTTCCATTCTATTTGTAAGCACATTTCAGTATTTGATATTAATGAAATGAAGTGTTATTTCTACTGCATGTTTGTATTTATGGTTATACTGTAATTTGTTGTGTTCCTATTTAAATCTGAATCAATGGTATCAGAGCGGTCTGCTCTTTCTCTATTTTTCTTTGCATGTCCCTAACGAGGTCGAGATATAAGGAGTTAGGGCTTGAACTGGTAGAAACTTTGCAAGACCAACCTCCCAAATCCCGATGACCTCCCATGGTAGATGAAACAAAAGATGAGGGGGAAGGAGATCCTATTAAATTTTTTATTGAGGAAGCCCTCAAGGGACAAAGGAACGCGATGATGGACAACTTTGCCCAGATCCTTCAGCGGCTACCCAAGGGTGACACATCTACTTCCAACAGTTACTCCAGAAGTGCCACACCCTTTAAGGTACAAGCTAACTTTGACATTCCCATATTTCAGGGTCAGATAGATGCAGACGTTGTAGATAAATGGTGAAAAATTTTAGAAGGATATTTTTCCATTCATTATTTTTTTAGCCGGGAAAATATCACCTTCAAAATTCTCAAAGTAGCCCCCCACGTCAAGGACTCATGGGAAACCTACTATGAGCAGAAGGATACAAGTACGAACTCATTGCTTTCAACCACACCCACTTGGAACTCATTCGGAGATGCCATCAAGGAGAAGTACTACCCTATCAGAAGTTATGAGGATAAATACATAAAGTGGACAATGCTACGACAGGGAAGGGACCAAGATATGCTAGAGTTTACCAATGTTTTTCATACCCTTCGCACGAAGTTGGGTATCAAGGATTCATAGAACATTTGGTTCTCAAGTACCTCGGCTTCCTGCACAGGTACATTCAGGACAAGATGGAAATCCTAGACATCTCCTTGCTCGGTACAACATACCGATATGTAGTCAATATTGAGCAAAAGTTTAAACAGAAGAAGCGAGACTTTGGATCTACGAATCTAAAGCAAGGGAAAGGTGCCCCCAAACTGAAAAACAAAGGAAAAAACAAAGGCGGGGTGGCCCAAGACAACCCGCCAAAGCCGCAAGCAAAGAACAACACTATGACTCTAAGGAAGGATACGAGAAAGTGGTGTGAGTTCCATAAGAGCTCCACTCACAACACAAGTAAGTGTCTGGCGAGGCAGTGATTGGTGGCCGAGCTAAAGGCTTCGGAATCATATGCACATTATGACTCTCAGTCAAAACCTGATAAGGGGAATGACAAAGGGGAGGAGATTATCGATGTGGATCTCAATGCCACCACGAAGATCTAGAAGGAGGAATCCGAAGATCCATAGGAGGAGGAGTGCCTCTTTCACTCCTAGATGTGGGTAAAGGGTTTCCCGTTATAATTCATTGGCGACATTGAGAGCCAAAATAACCTCATTTTGGTAGAGGTAGTGAAGCGGTTGGGCTTACCGACCACAACACATCCGCAACTGTACACCATCGGGTGGATTCACCAAGGACGGGATCTTCGCATGAGCTAACAATGCCACCTTCCATATAACATGAAGCCCTGCACGGATGAGGTATTATGTGGCATTGCTCCCCTTGATGTTTGTGATGCATTATTAGGCCAACCATACTTATGGAAGTGACATATTGTGTATGAGTCAAGGCCTCACACTGTTATTGTTACCTTGGGAAATATGTTGTACAGGATACCAGAGGTAGCACCGCCTACTGCCATTTGTTTGGTTATTGCAAAATAGTGTAGTAAGCTCATTTCCAAAACTGGGAAATTTATTTTCCTGATGACACCACCTCAGGGAAAGAAGAAGATGGTAGCCATGACCTCTAGACAGGGCCCCTACTCTTGCCAACAACAGATGGACAAGGTCATGGAGGAGTACAAGGACATCTTCACCTCCCCCACAGGGGTGCCTCTGTACTGTCAGGTCAAGCACCCCATCGATCTAATCCCAGGTGCACAGCTACCCAATGGACCAATATATCAACGCTCCCTTCTGGAGAACAATGAAATCAAGAGGCATATTCAGGAGCTACTATAGAAAGGTCACATCCATCCAAGTTCATCACCCTGTGAAATCCCGATCATGTTGGTACAGAAGAAGGATGGGACTTGGAGACTCTTTATTGACTATGAGACGTTGAACAATATCATTGTCCAAAATAGGATCCCAATCCCATGGATTTATGACCTTATGGACCAACTGAAGGGGGGGAATATTTCAGCAAGATCAACTTGAAGTCAGGCTATCACCAGGTGCCAATTGAACCCTACGATTTGTAAAAGACTGCATTCAAAGCCAAGGAGGGCCTTTTTGAATGGTTGGTTATGCCTTCTAGGCTGACGAATGTGTTAGAGCCTAGATTTACCTTAGGCTGAAAAGGTAAGCTTCTAGGTCCACATCAAACCACGCTCAGCCTCGTAGCTAGCCCTACAAGGATAGGAGAGGGCTCTCTCTGGGTCAATCTCAGCAAAAGATAATCGATGGGGCTTAGATGGCTGATTTAGCAACTGATTTTAGGCTAGGTATGAAATGCAAGGATTTAATTGAGTTTTTTGGGGGATGAAGCCTAGTTTTTGCAAAGTTCTTATTGGGGCAAGGAGGACAATCGTTTTGATGCTTTAGGTTCAATGAATGGATGGATCAGACTAGTGAGGAGCTAAGGAGGGCAACAGACTCTCAAGAATCCTCCTCAAACAGATGAAAACATTGAAAATTAAACAAAAGTTCAAGGCAGAGCACAACAGTCCAATGGATTCTACCTTAATCACTCATTTGTTTAATTTCAGAAGAAAAGAGAAGGGAAAATGATACACATAAACATCAGTGAAATTAAAATTACATAGAGAAAACACCATCAAAACAGAAAGCCACATGGATCCCAACAAGTGCTACAAAACCCTGGTCTTTCCTTAGCCAAAAATGCAGAGATAGAATGTACAATGATGTGCCAAGCAATCCCAAGTGTCCAACCCTGAAAATGACTCAGAAAATACATGATATAGACCATCCTAACCCATTCCCATGCCTCTAGGTGTCGAGCTCATCATTCTAGGAGTTGTTTCAACCAATTATAAACAAAGAACTGAAATCTAGGCAATCAAACAACTTGCCTCTATATGGAAGGAAACTGATTCATTCATTTAATTTTCACTTTTTAGTGAATGAATCCTCTAGAACAAGTACAAATGGGTCAATATTACATCATGGTCATCAATTAATATCAATATAGATCAATAGTTACATCAAAAAACAAAAATAGTCAAAATTGGGTGAATTTCTGAGCTGTACAGTGAAAAATAAGCCAAAAATCCTCTATGCGCCGCGCCTGAAAACTGTATGCGTATCACAACCTTGGAGCTGATTTTGAGGCCCTTCCTGAAGTCCAAATTGAGCTCATGATAGCGCGTTGGAAATCCCTTCCTGTCTACTTTCCAACCCAAGTGGAATGTCTGGATTTAGATGTCATTTTCCCCTCCAAAACTTCAGTCTCCCAAGACTGCTTCCTGTGGGTGAAAAAGGTGGCAGAAAGGTCATTTTTAAGGTGTTTTCGACCCTTTAGGCAACCCAGAACTTGATGAAATCCTTAGGTAATCCATGAGCATGCATAAATTTTGATGAAAAATCCAAAAATGTAAAGTTTTCCTCCAGTGGATCTCCCAATCATAAGCGCGTGCCAAGTGGTGCTACGCGTTGGGTAGAAAACTTTGTTTTGTGACCAAAAAATTCAAAAATGACAAAATTTTATCCAAATCCATTGAAATTTGAACTGAAGGTTTATCATTGAGTGTCATGCTCAGCCAAAGAGGCTTATGCCAAGATTCAGAGCCTATCATCCTTTTTGTGTTGTCTCAGTGCCTTCTTCATCCATGTTTCCCGAGGTAAATATGAAGAGTTTGGAGTCTTGTTTTGATTTCTAAACGTGTGCCAAATAGAAAAGGACTGTGAACAGTGGGTACCATGGACTTTTGTCAAGTGAAAATTGGAGTGTGGGGACAGTCACTTGACTGTTTGGGAACTTTGGGCTTTGGGGATCTTTTATAAGTGAAATAGGAAGTGGTAGGGTTTAGGGATAGGGATATTCAAGAATGAGTGATAATGGGATTATAAGGGAATAAGAGAGGAATATTAACAATGATGATATTACAATGAAGGGGAACATAACCATAGGTGAGGAATGGTTTTTGGACTATTTGGCACAAAATAAAACTTTTGAAACTTGAAATCCAAACCATAAGTAGCAGTTTAAAACAAGGTAATAGGGTTTGCAATTTGACATCACAAACTCTCATAATCCACTTCAATGAGTACCAGACATGTTAATGGCAATTTCATAAACATATTGGAGCAAGAAGAACCAACCGTATTGGAGTTTTTGAAACAAATGACAAGAATTTGAGTTCTGGCTCTATGCGCCGCACAACAGCCCAAAGCGCCGCGCATGTCATGTGCGTCGCACCAGTGTATTTTTACACTACGGAAAACTGCCCAATGTGCCGTGCAAGCCATGTGCGCCGCGACACATTTTCGGCCTTCAACGTGATTTCTTCACTCCTCCATGATTTGTCTTGGTTTCACTAATGTATCTTGGCATGAAATTGGATTATTGGAACACAAGCATATCTCTTATGACAGGGATTTTGATTTTTGATTTGGGCACACCCACTTTTGCAATTTTTGAAACCTTTGACACTTCACTCTAACTTTGTTTTGCTTGATTTGTGATTTTTTGACTTGAATGGTGAATCTTGTCTATTTTTGAAGGGATATATGGCATGGTGTAGTGATGAGATAACAGTGATGGGAGATGGGAAGAGACAAGGTGGGGAGGTGGGATGATTGACACCAACAAGTTGCAAAACCCTAAGGAGGCACTTCTCAACAAGATAGTAGGGTTTAGTTTTGTACTCAAATCTTCATAATCAACAACATAATCAACACCAAGCACGAGTTATGATCAATAGAGCAGTGTCTTTTGACTTACTCAATCATGGAGAAACCAAGCAAATTTGATGGGTGAAAGGAATGGCAAAAATCTTGTGTTCTGGCCCAATGCGTCGCGCCACCAAAACCTATGCGTAGCACATCTTTCAGGAGACATTTGGAGGCCTTTCCGGTGTCCAAATTGGGTGTGGGATAGCTCTTTGGAAATTTATTTGTGTCTAATTTCCAACCCAACTGAAATGTTTCAATTTAGAGTTTATTTTCCATGTCAAAAATCAAATCTCCCAAGGCTAGTCAAAATGTGCCGAATGAGGCTGCCTCAAGGCAGAGTGTTGTTGCAGTCAACCTGTGAAGGTCTTCCTCAACTCCAAATTGAGCTCATGATAGCTCATTGGAAAGATATTTGTATCTAGTTATCATTTGACTCATCAAGCAAGTCATTTGGACAACCCAGATAGGAGAAATATGTATTTTCCCAAGGTCACTTTAGAGGTTCATTCAATTCTCCTAAGGCAATGGTATTTTTGGCGTTTCTCTAAAACCATGACACCTGTGTAAAAGGCGAAGAAAATTTTTCTTCCTTGGCCTATTTTGGACAAAAACGTCTCTGATGTTTCCCAAATTCAACTTCTGTTACTCATAAACATCATTGGAGTAAAACCTATCCCGATGTGTGGAACAGGGGATTTGTCGAAATGAATCGAAATGAAGCGGATAAGGGGCTTATAAATTCTTGAGAAAATTTTGAGAAGTAGGGAGGGATGTTAGGAAATAGGGGAAAGTGTAATTTCAAAGATTGAGTGAGGGGAAGAGGTCCAAAAGGGAAAAACACAGGCCTAGCCTTGAAAATTGTCAAGTTGTAGCAAGAAACTAGGGTTTGTGCGAAAATGAGGAATTTGGGGGATCTGAGTGATGGGAGGTGTTTAATAAGGTACATTAAGGATAGGGGAAGGTGTATGAACATCATGATACAAGTTTCTCTGATGATTTGACCATCCAAGAGAAATTGCCTTCAAAACCCTAGGAGAGGGAAATGAACTTTACCTAGGCACAACTGAAGCATGAACAAGGTGTAAAATAACCCAATGGAACTTGGCATGATGATGACAACCCTCTGAATGATGGTACACTCAGCTGAATGGTGACATGAATTGACATTTGGAAAACTTTGAAAAGAGTGAAAACGAACCCTAGACCTAATACCTAGTGACCAAATTTTGCTTGAAAACTCACTGAAATGACAAAATTTGACCTTGACACCTTAAAATCACTATGTAAGAGCAAGTTTGATCACTGGAGGAAGGCTACAAATACTGACACTAACAGAATGCTCCTGCAACCTTAATGAGGTTGATGGATGACATATTTCGGCCATTCACCATCTCATTTATAGTGGTATACTTGGATGACATCCTAATCTTCAACTAGAGTTGGGAAGAGCGCCTCCACCACATCCGATAGGTTATCCAAACACTGCGGCAACATAATTTGTGTGCCAATTTGGAGAAATGCACTTTTGGCATGGCCCAGTTAGTATCTTGGATACATTATTGATGAATTATGGGTGCATGTGGATCCATCCAAGATCCAAGTAATTTGGGATTGGCTAGCCCCAACCACTCTGACAGAGCTTCGTAGCTTTCTGGGTCTTGCCAATTTCTATCGCAGGTTCATGTTGGTATTATTTCATATCACTTGGCCCTTGAGTTAAGTCACCAAGGGAGGAGCGAAAGAAAAATTATTATGGTCTAAATCTCAACAGAATGCATTCACAGAGTTGAAACATCGCCTCTACTATGCACCATTTCTCACTTTACCAGACTTGCAACAACCATTTGAGATCAAGACATATGCCTCTGACTATGCTATTGGGGCAGTCCTTAACTAACAGGGGCATCCAGTGGCATATCACAGTGAGACACTTTCAGACACAATCGAGAAGTATCCCACTTATGACTAAGAGATGTGCGGGCTTGCCGACAATGGAAGCATTACATTTTGGGGAAGGAAATGATCATCCACACAGACCACCAACCCTTGTAGTTCATACAGATGCAAGGGAAGTTGCAGAATGATCGCCATCAAAAGTGGTCCACATACCTACAAAAATTCCATTTGAATATCAATTATAAGAAGGGTAGCACCAATAATGTTGCAGACTGCCTCAACCAACCACTGATCATGATGTTAACCACTGTTCTCAAGTCCCTTGGGCACGATAATTCTGATTGGCCACTTCTCTATGAAAGCGACCAAAGTTTGGCCACGCATACCAAATTCTCTTGGAGGGTCAGTAAGTTCCATATTTTCACCTCCAGGATGCCCTTCTATGCCACCTTGGACACCTTTGTGTTCCCTCAAGTGAGCAAGCCAAGATGATTTTGGAAGTTCATTACAATCAGTCTGCTGGGCATTTTGGGGCCGAGAAAATAATCACAATACTGCAGAAGTATTTCTACTAGCCGAATCTTCGAAAGGATGTTGGGAAGTACATCAGATCCTGGACTTCCTATGCCATTGCCAAACTGACCATCAAGAAGCAAGGCCACTATACTCTGATGCTTACCCCTAGTCGACCTTGTGAATCCATTTCCATGGATTACATTTTGGGCCTTCCTTCTACTAAGTATGGCAACGACTATGTTTTTGTGGTCGTCGACAAATTCTCAAAGATGGCTATTCTCGCGGTCTGCAAGAAGAATATCATAGCAGAATCCACTGCTAAACTCTTTTTTTGAACGAGTGTGGGTACACTTTGGGATCCAATAGTCTATCATCTCAGATCAGGATAGCAGGTTTCTCAGTATATTTTGGTCTAGTCTCCAGTCGATGTTAGACACCAAACTCACTAAGTCCACAACTTTCAATCCCCAAAGTGATGGCCAGACAGAGGTTGTCAACAGGATGATCGTTCACATTCTGTGAATGCACAACTCAAAGAAGCCACGCACATGGGATGAGAGCATCCCCATGTCTAGCACAACTATAACCAGGTTCTCCACAGCTTGACTAGCCACGGACATTTTCAGGTGGGCTTGGAATTCCGGCCACTGTGTCCCATTGATGTGGTTGTGGGTGACAATGCATTTGAGCTCAGCATTCCCCCATTCCTTGGCCTACACCTAGTGTTCAATGTGGACGGCCTTCAACCATACTTCCCACCATTGTTGGACACATCAGACATTGCAGAACAACTCACACCTACAGAGTTAAATCCAAATCGCATGGAGAAAGCCACAACTGATTGGATCATGGACAGGCAGATCAAGAACACTCACCAACAGAATATCCAACTGTATCGAGTTCTCAAAGCAGGCCAACTCCTTCACTAGCGCAAGTGGCTCACCAGGGACCAAGTTCAGCAGAAGTTTCCTCATATCATGGAGGAACTCAAAGCAATGGGGACCATTGCTTCCTAAAGGGGGAGGAATGATTGAGGTGGATATTGGTGGCCACCCACCAATTCCACTTGGACCCCCACCATTGTTTTCAGTTTTTCAGTTTCCTTAATCGTAGCACAATTTACTATTTTTAATAGTTTTTCGGGTCCTAAAATTATGGAGCCATTTTGAGGCCTTAAACGATGTTTTTTTGGCAATCTATCACCAGCGATTTCTTGACTAAAATCATCTATTTTGTCGTATTCCTTGGAGAGATATTTCCAATGGGTTATCATGTGTGTCAAACGAAGATAATATGACCAAGTTGCGACCCCGGGAAGTTGACTGTCCAACTCAACCCAAGGGAGCCCATACACTATTGGTGTTACATCTCTTGGGTTAGGATTTTGGTTGTTTAGTGTTTGCTCTTATTGTTCAATAATAAAAAGGGCCTTGAGCTTGATTGTAATGTAGTTCAAAGGATGTAGCCACCACATCTCTTCTCAGAGATAAGCTACCATCGCTCGAGCTAGACTTATTTCCATTTTGCTTGTAAGCATATTTTAGTATTTGATATTAATTAAATGAAGTGTTATTTCCATTGCATCTTTGTATTTATGGTTATATCTATAATTTTTTGCATTCCTGTTTGAATCTGGATCAATCCTTCATTATATTATGTATTTTTGACTGATTATGGTGAACCGGAAAGATATGAAGAACTAATGTAGGTAGAAACTAGGAAGAAGTGGGAGCAATCCATGGAAGAAGAGTTGGACTCCTTGATGCAAAACCAGAGCTAAGACTTAGTCAAGTTTCCTACTGGTAAAACAACATTGTAGAATAAAAGGATTTATAGGTTGAAGGAAGAATATGCAGGTAAACAAAGGTATAAGGATAGACTTGTGGTGAAGGGATTTTCACAAAAGAATGGTATAGACTTTGATGAACTTTTTTCTCTTGTTGTTAAGATGAATTCAATCCAAACTATTTTAAGTCTAGTGGCATTAAAATACTTGTATCTTGAGTAGTTATATGTAAAGACAACTTTTCTCCATGGGGATTTAGAGGAAGAAATATATATGTAGCAGCCACAAGGGTATGAGGTCAAAGGGAAGGAGGATTTAGTATGCAAATAGAAGAAGAGATTGTATGGCATAAAACAGGCTCTAAGTCAGTGGTATCTAAAATTTTACAAGTTTGTGTATGAACAAGATAATACTAGATGTCACTCTAACCATTTTATTTATCTTAAAAGAAAATATGATGGAAACTATATTATATTATTAATGTATGTAGATTAAATGTTTGTTGGAGGGTCTAACATGCATGAAAGAAATGTGCTCAAAGGAAAATTGACAAATTCGTTTGCAATGAAGGATTTGGGTGTTGCAAAACAAATCCCTAGTATGAGAATAACTAGAGACAGGAAAAATCATAAATTAAAATTGTCTCAGAGTGAGTAAATAGAAAAGGTGCTGGAAATATTTAATATGTCGAATGCAAAAATAGTCACTACACCTTTGGCTAGACATTTCAAACAAACTAAGGAGATGTGTCCAAAGACCCAGGAAGAAATGGATTATATGTGCAAAGTTCCATATGCATCATATGTTGGAAGCTTAATATAAGTAGGTATCTTGTCTGCACAATACCTGATATTGCACATGTAGTGAGGGTTGTAACTAGGTATATGAACAATCTTCGAAAAGAACATTGGATGGCAATGAAGTGGATTCTCAAGTATTTGAGACGTACAACAAATCAAGAATTATGTCTTGGAGGTTCAAAAATTGTTCTACAAGGATATGTTGATGCAAATATGGCAGGTGATAGAGATAACAAGAGGAGCACCACAAGGTATGTGTTTACTATAGGTGGAACAACTGTCAGTTGGATTTCAAAGTTGCAAAACATTGTTGCACTTTCAACAATATAAGAAGAGTATGTTGTTACTATAGAGGATAGTAAAGAAACGATTTCGTTACAAAGGTTTATGGATGAATTGGGCAAGAAGCAGGAGATGGGCAAGTTATACAGTGATAGCTAGAGTGTCATTCATCTTGCAAAGAACTCAACATTTCATTCCAAGACTAAACATGTACAACTCAAGTACATTTCATATGGTTAGTGTTAGAAGATGGACATTTGGAGAAAAAAAGATACACACTAGCCAGAATCCTGCAGATATGTTAACAAAAGTTGTAACCAGGGAGAAACTGAGATTCTACTTAGTTTCAATTGGTCTTCGAGAATGATGGTGAGCATCATAAACAACTAGGTCGAAGTAGAATCATTGCCCAACAACTGAAGCAATGATGGAGTTTATATAATCAATCTCCAAGTGGCATATTGTTGGGTGTGAAGTTGAATTACCTTCCTCATTGTTCAAAGTTTTTTTTGTTTCATTCACATTGTATCCTTATTCCTAACGGGGTGGAAATGCCTCTCGTTTAATTTCTTCCCCCCCACTCCCTCCCCAACAGGGGTTCGAGGGAAGTGCCCTTGAAGTTAAAAATAGATTAAAAACTACCTTTTAAAATATTGTAATTTAGTAGTTAATCTGGGCCGTTCACCAGGCAGATGGTCTAATGCTAGAAGTTATGTTAATTTAGGGGATTTTTCCCTAGAAGGCACCCCCTCGGTTTATATGAGGGAATTCTATTGTGACTGTATATTATTCTTCTGAGTGAGAGTGATCCAAACGGGATCCTAGAACACTCTCTAAGTTTTCATGAACTCTTTAAAAATCATTCCAAAGATTCAAAGTATTATAAAGATCAAGCTATCAAAGGGAATCCTCAGACATTTGCAATGGTGATCAGTGCGGATCAATGAGGGCCATCAATCTAGCACGCAGAGCGGCGGACCATGATAACGCACGCTGACACCAACTAGCAAATGCAGGGATAATTTTAAGGAACAGAGAGAGTTTCTGACAAGTCGCTAATCGCATATCGCAAGGAAAACATCTCAGTGAAGAGAAGCCCCGAGCTCCCAGACCCAAAATAATTATAAAACACAGGAAATATTGTTTCGGTTCCATCAGAGTAGGGTTCCACAAAACCGGTAAGATATCAGAAGGGCTTTGAGCAGTAAGCGGTTTTGACCAAGTTCCGCCCGATGCCACACAGCGATTGCCACGCGTCCCAACAGGGAGAGAGAAAACCGCTTACATCAGATGGGTAAACATCATGCTACTTAGCCGTCCGATATGAACAACAATCGTAGGATATGAGGCCCCCAAATCAATGGTAGAGATGCATTCCAATGGATGACCGGATTTGACAAGATTACAAAGCAAGATCACATAGGATTTGAAGACCGATATGGACGATGCATTGGTAGAAGGTCGTGTTTCACAGGAATTCTTGGAGTTAACAGAAAAAGTGGTCATTTCAAATATGTCCAAGAGAACTGACATTCATCTGTTATGAAACCGGAAAGTTGGGAAGCGGAAACGAACAACCAAGAAGCAGATTGGCTTTAAAGCCACAAACTGACAGAGAAATCTAAGAGTAGTAGGTAGTAAGCCGAAAGCAGAGAGAAGTCGAGCTGACCTACAAAAGTAAAGGTAGCATCGAGCCAGAGTTAAGACAGAGACAAAGAGATTTAGAGAGTCTCTGTACTCTAGAGAAGGCTTGAGAGGTTCAAGCACACTCCTCTGTAATGCTTGTCATGTAATGAGTCTCAGATTGGGCTCATACTACTATGACGAATAAAGGTCGAGAGTCAGTAAGGACAGTATGTGTACTCCAGAGACTTGGGGAATCCAAGTACAGTCTTGTTGATTTATATTTGTTGTGTGAGACTCAAATTGAGCTCACTGTTTTAATAAATCTACTTTGGAAACATAATAGAGAGGCCACCACTGAAGGCTGGACCAGGAGACGTAGCCCAGGAGTATTAGGTGAACTCCTTATTAAACTTGTTGTGTTTATGTGTGTTTCCTGTTATGTTTTCCTTAACTGCTTCATTTCCTGTGTATCTCGCAATATTATCGATCTGTTGCATAAAATAGCATAGGAACATCCATGCACATGAGTCTGTAATACCTTATTAATTATCTTAGATCAATTTCAGATCAAGTGGTATCAGAGCTTTAGGTTGCTAAGGTTAGAAAAGCTTGTGCTGGATTTTTTTGTTGAATGCTAACTAGGACAAATCTCAAATTAGGAGAAGGGGTGTTGGTTGAAGCTAACCCAGAAATTGGAAGAGTCTATCCTAGGAGGAAATTGGCAGAAGAAATTCCCTTGGAATCAGACTCCCAGTTCATGGACAATTTCATGACCATGGAAGCCATGGTAGAAGAAATGTATAGAGAATTTAAGAAAGGTAGAGGTGAATATTATTCAACCTCCAAACAAGATAAATGAGTAGAAGAACCTCTTCTAGTTGCCCACCCAGAAGGCAAGGGGAAAGAAGAAACGCCTTCCCCACCATCTCCCCCATCATCACCTTCATCGTCATCTTATTCACATAAAGAAAGCCCTGAAAAGAAAAAGAAGAAACCTTCTTTTATTAAATTAGATGTGAAGTTTGATTTTCCAATTTATGATGAAGAATTAAATGTAGAAAAGCTAGATAACCGGATTACACAAATTGATATATATTGCAGAGTGCAGAACATTGATTTAGAAAGGAGAAAGATTCAGTTGGGTAGTCTATGCCTTGGAGGCACTGCCCTAGTATGGTGGGAAGGTAGGACATGAGCTGATTTGAAGAAGCATGGTGAAATTCGTTCTACTTGGAATTTCTGCCATTAAAAAACAATTCTATCCACTAGCTTATATGCAGCAAGCTATGATGAGTTGGCAAACTCTTCGCCAATTAAAAGGGTAAAGTGTAAAAAGCTACACCCAAGAATTTAGAAAAATAGCTTTGATTCTAGGAGTTTCTTTAGACTCACCTGAAACTTTGTTGAAGTATATAGGTGGTCTACACAGCTATTTAAAGCACACCATTCTCATGTTTAATCCTACTAGCATAGATGAGGTATCTTATCAGGCTACACATCTAGAGGCTAGAGGCAAGAATGTGAACCCAGAAGTTTGGAGATCATCAAAACCTACTGCAAGAAAGAATAAGGAAAAGAGAAATAAAAAATGGAAAGAGAGGAAGACAAATACCGTACAAAATACCAAACCTTCATGCACTCACTGCAAGAAGGATGGGCATGATGATGAACACTGTTGGATTCTGCATCTAGAGCTGAGGCCCAAGAAGTATGATGGAAAAAAGAAGAAGACTGTTGTAGCTATTCAGAAGGATTTGGCGTCACACTCAGGGGATGAAACAACAATCACAACCATAGGTATAAAAGGTAAAAATTCTGAAGCATCTACTAGTAATTCTGCAGAATCTACTGATAATGAAGAAAATGAGAGGAAAATACATGAGCTTTTTCATAATAGAGTTATTTCCAAGCATCAAAAGGTTGATACTTTGTTTGATAGTGGCTCACAAGTAAACTTAATTTCTGAAGCAATTGTAAATAAGTTGGGATTACTAACCACACCTCACAAGAAGCCATATCCATTGGGTTGGGTAAGTGATAAAGAAAAGCTACAAGTGACTAGACAGTGCAAACTTAGGTCTTCTTTTGGATCAACATTTGTAGATGAGGTTGAGTTAGATATTGTCCCTTGGATATATGTGGAATTGTTTTAGGAAGTCCTTAATTTTATGATAGAAAAGCCATTTTCTATAGAGCTGAAAATAAGTATCAACTTGTTAAAGATGGAATCGAATATATTGTAAGAGCTCATAAACTCAAGAATAATTATACTCTCATAAAATCGGGGCAGATGAAAAGAATTGTAAATTCATGCAAACAATTTTTACTGATGGTTGTAAAGGAAAAGAAACTTGATAAAACCAATGAATTTGAGGGTTGTAATGCTAAACAACAAGCTAATTTAGAAAAAGTTGTTTCAGAATATGATATGCTATTTCAAGAACCTAAAGGTTTACCACCCAAAAAGGAAATAGTACATGATATTAATTTGCAGCAAGATGCTCCATTGCCTAACATCGGAATGTACAGGTTGTCTGCTTTAGAGAATGGAGAAATCAAGAAGAAGGTACAAGAGCTGCTCGAGAAAGGGTTCATAAGACCTAGCACATCACCATGTGGGTCTCCAATTGTCTTGGTGAGAAAGAAATATGGCTCATGGAGAATGTGCATTGATTACCAGGCACTAAATAAGATAACGATCAAAAATAATTATCCCCTTCCTCGCATAGATGATCTATTAGATCAGTTGAAAGAAGTTTTTTACTTTTCCAAGTTGGACTTGCATACTGGCTACCCTCAGGTCAAAGTTGCAAAGCAAGATGCATCGAAGACTACTTTCAAAACAAAGCAGGAATTGTATGAGTGGTTAGTTATGCATTTTAGCTTAGCTAATGCTCCTGCTACTTTCATGAGAGTAATGAATGATGTACTCAAGCCTTTTATTGATGATTTTGTCATTGTATATCTAGATGACATTCTTGTATTTAGTAAAACAGGGGAAGGACATTTGAAGCATGTAAGGAAGACTCTAGATGTTTTGGAAAGAGAAAACCTTTATGTTAAGATATCAAAATGTGAATTTGGCAAAACATCTTTGAATTATTTGGGTCATATTGTAGGGGGTGTGAATTGAAGATAGATCCCTCTAAGGTTACAGTCATTGTAAACTGGCTTAAAACCAAATCTGCTACAGAAGTTAGAAGCTTCCTAGGAGTAGCACAATATCGGAGAAAGTTTATTGCTAACTTTTCCTTAATAGAAGCTTACTTACATGCTTTAACAGGATTGAACAAGGTGTTTTAGTTGGGAGGCAAACAGTACAAAGCCTTTGACACCTTAAAAGAAAATATTAGTACAGCACCAGCACTAGCACTGCCCAATCTTCAAAGACCCTTTGAGATTGAAACAGATGCCAGTGACTATGCCATGGGAGGAGTGTTGATGCAGCACGATAAACCCATATGTTATCATTCTGAGACATTTAATTATATAGTAGTTAATTATCCCACATATGATAAAGAATTGTGTGCATTAGTACAAAGTGTGAAAAAATGGAAACGTTATCTAATGGGCAAAGAGATAGTTATACATATTGATCATCAACCACTTCAATATTTACACTCACAAACTAAGTTGCAACAGTCAAGACACTATAGGTGGATGGGTTTTCTACAACAGTTTCATCTTGTCATCAGATATAAAAAGGGCATACATAATAAAGTTGCAAATATGTTGTCCATACCAATCATAAATGCATCTACTATACTTAAGCATAACTCAGTATTGCACGAAAGCTACATTGAACAGTATGCTCAAGATATAGATTTTAAAGATGTATATGCAACTTTAAGTCATGGCAAACAAGTAGAAGAATTGGATTATCATGTTAAGGATTGACTCTTGTATCATTTTGGAAAGCTATGCATTCCTCAAACTGAAGGAGTAAAGATAATTCGAGAAGCACACACTTCTCTAATATTAGGTCACTTTGGTGTAAGTACAATAGTTGCACAACTGCAACGATTTTGTTATTGGCCAAAAATGAATGAGACAATTTCTAGATATATAAGAGGGTGTACCATGTGTCCTAAAAGAAAGCCCAGCAATAGAAAACTAGGCTTGTACACTCCACTACCAGTTCCTTCTCATCCTTGGGAAAGTGTTTCCATGGACTTCGTTGGGGCACTGCCTAAATCTAGAAAAGTTCATGACTCTTTATATGTTATTGTGGATAGGTTCGGAAAAATGTGTATTTTAATACCTTGTAACAAACATATTACAATTGAACAAACAACAAATTTGTTCTCTCAACATGTATGGGTTCATTTCGGATTGCCCACTTCCATTGTATCTTATCGAGATTCCCGATTTGTTGGGAAATTTTGGTCGAGTTTGTGGGAATTGATGGACACCAGACTGAAGAAGAGCACAACCTTTCATCCACAAACAGATGGCCAAACAGAGGTGGTCAACAGGGTAGTGATCTAGTTGCTCAGAGCTTGTTGCAGCAAAGCATCCCAAGCTTTGGGATGAACATTTGTGTTATGTGCAACATTCTTACAACTGGGCTAAACATTCTTCTACACATAGATCTCCTTTTGAGACCTATTTTGGTTTCACACCAAGGTCTCCTTTGGATTTTGTCTTTGGTAAAGACATAGCGGGTTGATAGACACAGTGATGTGGACAAGGCAACCAAGTTAATTGAACAAATCTAAGAGATTCACCAAGAAGTACAGGAACAACTAGAAAAGAGCCAAGCCAAATACAAGGCAAGGCATGATAAGCATCGAATAGAGCATAGTTTCCAAGTTGGTGATCAATTCTGGTTATATATCAGCAAAGACATAATGCAAGGTGAAGGTAAGAAGTTGAAGCCAATAAGGTATGGACCTTTCAAGATACTTGAGAAAATCGGTGAGAATTATTTTTGCCTTGATTTGCCAGCTTACATGCACATCTATTCAGTAGTTAATGCAGAAAGCTTGAGATTGTTCGAACCTTCATTGATTGAGGATCCTGAAGAGCAGAGTCAATTTCCTTCTATTGATCTGTTTCCTAAATATCTCAATGAATTGCAGGAAGATATAGTTATAGACAAGAAGGTGAGAACTACGCGTAGAGGGGATGTTGAGTACCTCAAATTTGGACTCAAAGGTTCAAAACCAAGCAGAGCAAGATGGATAGAAATTGGGCAAGCGAGGAATCTATATCCTCACTTGATTGATGCTTGAAAACCAACTTTTGGTGGTCCAAAATATTTTTCAGTGGGAAGGTGTGATTGAAATGGGATCCTAGAACACTCTCTAAGTTTTCATGAACTCTTTAAAAATCATGCCAAAGATTCAAAGTCTGATAAAGATCAAGCTATCAGAGGGAATCCTCATAAAGTTGCAATAGTGATCAGTGCGGATGAACGAGGGTCGTCGATCTAGCATGCAGAGCAGCGGACCATGGTAACGCGCATTGACACCAACCAGCAAATGCAAGGATAATTTTAAACAACGGAAGTAGTTTCCGATATGCAATCACATATCGGAGGGCAAAACCTATCAGTGAAGAGAAGCCCCGAGCACCCAGACCCGAAATAATTATAAAACGTTGGAAATATTGTTTCGTTTCTGTCAGAGCAGGATTCCAGAAAATCGGAAAGATATTGGAAGGGCTTCGAGTGTTAAGCAGTTTCGACCGAGTTCCGCCCGATGCCACACAGCGATCGCCACGCATCCTGACAGGGAGAGAGAAAACCGCTCACATCGGACAGGTAAACATCATGCTAATTAGCCACCCGATATGAACGACAACTATAGGATCTAGGGCCCCTAGATTAATGGCAAAGATGCGTTCCAATGGATGACCGGATTTGACAATATTATAAAGGAAGATCACATAGGATTTGAAGTCTGATATGGACGATGTGTTGGAAAAAGGTTGTGTTTCATAGGCATTCTTGGAGTTAATAGAAAAAAAGGGTCATTTCAAATATGTCCAAGAGAACTGACACTCATCCATTATGAAATAGGTGGCCACCTCACTATGAGGCATTATATAGTGACTAATTACGTAGGACAGAGGGATTCAAACAAACAGAGGCAGGGAAACGAGAAAGCCAGGAAGCGAAAACAAACAGTCAGGAAGAAAATTAGCTTTAAAGCCACAAACTAACAAAGAAAGCTAAGAGCAGTAGGGAGTAAGCTAAAAGTAGAGAGAAGAAGTCGAGCTGACCTACAGAAGTAAAGGCAACATCGAGCCAGAGTTAAGACAGAGGCAGAGAGAGTCAGAGAGTCTTTGTACTCCAGAGAATGCTTGAGAGGTTCAAGTGCACTCCTCTGTAATGCTTGCCATGTATTGAGTCTCATATTAGGCTCATACTACTACGACCAATAAAGGTCGAGAGTCATTAAGGAGAGTCTGTGTACTCCAGAGACTTGGGGGATCCAAGTACAGTCTTGTTGATTTATATCTATTGTGTGAGACTCAAATTGAGCTCACTGTTGTAAAAAATCTACTTTGAAGACATAATAGAGAGGCCCCGCTGAAGGCTGAACTAGGAGACGTAGCCCAGGAGTATTAGGTGAAATCCTTATTAAATTTGTTGTTTTTATATGCGTTTCCTGATATTTTTCCCTTAACTGCTTCATTTCCTGTGTATTTCACAATATTATCAATCCGTTGCATAAAATAGCATAAGCACATCCATGCACATGAGTCTGTAATACCTTATTAATTATCTTAGATAAATTTCATATCACAGAGAGAGAGAGAGAGAGGAGATTTTGTGAGAGTGAATAGGAAATTACAACGGATCTGTTGTAGGTTGTGTCTCTTCATTTTTCTAGATAATATAAAAGAAATGTGTAGTATACCTAGGGGGATAATATGGGGTATAGAGGGAGGTACCAAAGGGAATAATGTGATAATGTGATGGGCTATAGTTAATCAATAAAGTGGTTAACCCACATAATGTAAGAGACCACAAGTAGTTAGGAATAATGTGATAAGCCCATTGTATTAGATGTATGGTATTAAGAGACCCATGGTATTGTATGTATCAAGCCTATATAGAAGCTAGAGACTCTTCATTATGGGATGTCAAGGATTATTGTATTGAAAAGAATATGGCTTGTGGAGTGTTCTCCTTCCTTAAAGAGTAATTGTATGGTGTTGCCCTACCTCTAGGTTTTTATCAATAAAGAAGCATTTTCATGTTATATTAAAAAAAAATGCTTCCCCTCTTCGCCCAAGGAAGTGCTCTAATACCACTTGTAATATATCCGACCTGCAAATATATAATAATGCAAATATACCCAATCACTACAAATAATCCCAAGAGAAATATAAGAATAAAATACATAATCTTCATATCTTTATTAATAAAACCTTTGAGGTATAGTAACACCATACAATTACTTCGTAAGAAAGGAGATCACTCCACAAGCCATAGCTTGCCAATACAAACCAATACTTCACATCTCAATGAAGAGTCTCTAGCCTCTATATAGGATTCATACATATAGTACAATGGGTAATTACCATGGCTCTCTCAATACCATACATGTGGGTTAACCACTTTATTTATTAACTATGGCCCATTATATTATTACATCACATTATTCCATTGGGTACCTCTCTTTGTATCCCTATTATTCCCCCCTAGGTATACTACATTCCACCCCCCTTAAACATGTTTCATCCCCGAAACATGAGAAGAACACAAATTATAAGATCTAATTAAAAGTGTATTCCACTAGTACCATGCACATGCATCTAGCCATCTAAGAGAAAGGTGATTACTCGATCTAGTTGATGCCTCGCTCATTTGAGATGTACCTTGTTTCTGGTAGTTCCTCCATGTTGATGTGTTGTGGGTGGATCATTGCGCCTCTCTGTGTGTCATCCAGGGGTTGTTTTACTTGTTTTTAATTCTTTTCCCCCTTATTGGTTGGTGTCTAGCTGGGTAGTATGGGTGGTGATATGCTGAAGTTTTAACTAATGATGTATATTTATTTAATTCACCACCTGATGGAGCTTAAGTGGTATCTAGTACCTATTATGGCACCTGCAGTTGTTGCTTGTCTTCCAGTATTACTTCCACCATTGATTCATTATATGATGTGTCTACACCTGTAGCATTTTCTGCTTCGGCCCCCTTGGACTCTACCTGTTTACTGATGGAAATATCATGTAATGCAATTTTCTTCTTTTTATACTAGAGCTTCAGGAATTTCTTCTGCACATTAATATTGATAGTACCAACAATTTCCATCCAAGGGTATCCCAAAACAACATCCACATCATCCATATCTGAAGCATAAAAATCAGAATGCAATACATACTTATCCATAGAAATCTTCAAATATTTATAACTTTGAACATCATCATTATCAACCTGTGTGTTGTCAATGTGTTTTGTTGGGACTTGCAATCTTTTAGCTAAATGAACATTAATAAAATTATGTGTGCAACTAGGATTGATAGATGCAAGATCTTATCTTTCCACATATATCCATGAGCCTATAATAAGAAGATAACAACAGAAAATAACCCCTTATGTTTCTCATTATCCAATTTTCTAACATGAGACCATTTTTCCAGAAGGACGTTTTCAAATTCTTCATTAGGAAGGCTTACCAACTTTTGGCTTTCAAGTGAGTCTCACCATTTGGTCGCCTTATTTTTCAAATAAAGTCGTCCCGCATATTTCCAAATTGTCAACCATGCTGACTTAAGATTTTTCAGGAATTCTTCAACAGTGGGACCATTATCACGTCATGTAAAAATCATCTCAGTAGAAGCCATGAAGTAGAACGAGAATTTTCAAAAAAGTTTACCTACTTTATGCGGCAAATTTAAAATGGCCACAACTCAGTCAATATGGATCAGAATTCTTATTATATCCTATTTTTGGAAATGAAACAGTCATTCTGTATCTTCCCATGTGATTGAAATTTCGACCTGGGAACTCTGAAACTCAGATTCGCGCTGCAAATGTCCTATCGTCACAAAAATTCTAAAAAAATAGTTGTTTTTAAATCATCGATATCTCCCTCATTCAGACTCGGACTCGACCAATTTTTCTTTTGAATTGGGTATTGTTTCAAGAGGATCTCAGATCTACAATCTCTTTTTTGAAATTCCATACAAAACCTACGAAAATTGACATGAGAGTAGCCATCCATGAATTGTTGTTAGAAAAATTTCTGCAACACATGTGATTTTAAATCAGCGATATCTCCCTCATCCAGACTCCGATTCGGTCGATTTTTTTTTAAATTCAGATATTTTCCGCAAATAATCGAGATCTACTATTTTTTTCTCAAAATTTTCACCAAAGTTTTTAGATATTATCCACAAACTCATCGTCCAAAAATTGCTTCCCCTCTTCGCCCAAGAAAGTGCTTTGATACCACTTGTAATAGATCTGACATTCAAATATATGAAAATAGAAAATATGCCCAGAAATAACAAGATCGAAATATAAAAATGATTCTCTTTATTAACCAAAAGCCTTGAGGTAGGGTAACACCATACAATCACTCCTTAAGGAAGGAGAACACTCCACAATCAATATGCTTGTCAATACAATAATCCTTGACATCACATAATGAGAAGTCTCTAGCCTCTATATAGGCTTCATACATACAATACCATGGATCTCTCAATACCATACATCTAATACAATGAGCTTATCACATTATTCCTAACTACTTGTGGTCCCTTACATTATGTGGGTTAACCACTTGATTTATTAACTATGCCCCATCACATTATCACATTATTCCCTTCGTTCCCTCCCTTTGTACCCCATATTATCCCCCCTAGGTATACTACAAAAAGACTGGATGTTTCTCCATGGACATAGCCCATATTGGGTGAACCAAGTATATCTATGTCTCTTTTGTTTTATGTATTTCTATATTTGTGTTTAGACAATATTTTGTGTATTTCGTTGCTCCTTTAATTAATTTTTATCATGATTGACTCTTATGTAAGGGGATTTTTTTTCAAGAATATGTAACGATGGTGGATTTAATCTCTTTATTAGAGATAGTTTCAATTTGATAGCCTTGAAGAGTATTTTATTCAATCTTGTTTCAAGCCTATACACCCTAATCTAAGGTTGGTATGATATAACTAAATAGTCTAAATAAATTTTATTAGTGCTTGATTTTATTATATGTTTTTTACTCAAAGGTACATAGTACAACTATGATGGTGTTTAGAGAATCAAGACTAATTCAAAAAGTAAAACTAAATGAACCATGCAATTTATTTCATTTGGTGAAATTTATCTATGGGAAGGGTAGAGAACTCTTTTCCTTTCTCCATGATCCAAATGGAAAATGGCATCAACCCATGGTATTCATCCACCCATGTTATTCATCCACCCATGGAATTTATCCATGGTATTGTAAGTGGCATCCACTCATGGTATTTATCCACCCATGGTATTATAAGTGGCATCCACCCATGGTATTTCCTCATGGTATTGGGGCATCCACCCATGGTATTCATTCACCCATGGAATTGACCCATGGTATTGTGACATCCACCCATGGTATTCATTCACCCATGGAATTGACCCGTGATATTGTAACTGATCCAGATCTTGCGGAAGGCCCTCAAGATCTAAAAGATTGAAATGGATCTTGGGGGGGGAGGCCCCCAAGATCCGAAAAATTGAAATTGCTAGAAGAAAAAGAGTAGAATTCCCAATAAATAAAACTACAAAGAATATTTTTATTAAAATAGATAATAACTGTAAGGACTACATTGTGGTGGGCAATCTGTCCTTTTACAAAATGTGACTTGTTACTTATAGTATTTTTCAGTTACAATACCACGGGTCAATTCCATGGGTGAATGAATACCATGGGTGGATGTCACAATACCATGGGTTAATTCCATGGGCGAATGAATATCATGGGTGAATGTCACAATACCATGGGTGAATGAATACCATGGGTGGATGTCACTTACAATACCATGGATGGATAAATACCATGGGTGGATGCCACTTACAATACCATGCGTAATTTCCATGGGTGGATGAATAACATGGGTGGATGCATACCATGGGTTGATGCCATTTTCCTTTTGGATCATTCCTCCCTCCTTAAGAAGCAATGGTCCACATTGCGTGAAGTTCCCTCCTGCGATGCTTTTGTTGAATATGAAGACCCACCAAAGAGAAGGGTTTTATGTGGTTAACCCATAACCATGATGAATGAAGATTCGAGGATAGAGACACCTTGTAATGCTTGTTACCAACTGTGATACTGACAGTGTGCAACCTAGCAAATGGACTTCGATCAACTGTGGGTTTGTGGATGACCCATAACCATGATGAACGAAGATCCAAGGATAGAGATACCTTGTAATGCTTGTGACCAGTTGTGATATTGACAGTGTGTGGCCTAGAAAATGGACTTCGATGAAATGTGAGTTTGTGGATGACCCATAACCATGAAAAATGAAGATCTGAGGATAGAGATACCCTGTAATGCTTGTGACCAACTGTGATACTAACATTGTGCGGCCTAGTAAATGGACTTCAATGACAAGGATTTTGTGCAGTTGACCCATAACCATGATGTGGGTTGTTGATGAAGTAGCAGGTTCCTACATAGCCTAGGGTGGGAGGGCACGTCTCCAAATAACCCAAGTTGAATGTTGCTATGCTGGAACTGATGAATGTGAAGCAAGTGCCTACTAAAGTGGGGTGGCAGGGAACGTCTCCAATGGGAACCCGCTCTGAATGTTTCTCCAGAATTAAAATGGACATAACTCGGTCAATTTAACTCAGAATATTTATTAAAACCTATTTTTGGATGCAGAAGGACCATTTTGCATCTTCTCATGTGTTGGAAATCCTTATCTAGACACCCTAGAATCTCCAATTCGCGCTGAAATTGTTTCTGCTGTCATAAAAGTTCTGAAAAAAATAGTTGATTTTAAATTAGCGATATCTCCCACATCCGAACTCTGATTCGACCCATTTTTTTTTGGAATTGGGTGATGTTTCAAGAGGAGCTTATATTTATGATCCCTTTTCTGAAATTTTGCACAAAAACTTCAAAAAATCATAAGAGAGTCGTCGTCCACCAATTACCGTCTGAATTTTTTTTTACAACATAGCTAATTTTAAATTAGCGATATCTCCCTCATCTAGACTCCAATTTGATCGATTTTTTTTTTGAATTTGGGTTCGTAGAGAATCCAGATTTGTATCTATTTTGGTAAATATTGCCCCAAAAATTTCAGATCTGATCTGCAATTTTCAGATCACAGCAGAAGCCACTACTAAACTCTTCTTTGAACGAGTGTGGGTACACTTTGGGATCCCACAATCTATTATCTCAGATTAGAATAGCAGGTTCCTGAGTAAATTTTGGTCTAGTCTCTGGTTGATGCTAGACACCAAACTCACTAGGTCCACAACCTTCCATCCTCAAACTGATGGCCAGATAGAGGTTGTCAACAGGATGATCGTACACATTCTACACATGTACAACTGAAAGCATCCATGCACATGGGATGAGAGACTCCCATATGTTTAGTACAGCTACAAACAGGCTCTTCACAGCTCGACTGTCAACAACCGTTTTTAGGTGGGCTTGGGATTCCAACCACTATGTCCCATTGATGTGGACATGCCATTTTGTGGCTACTCACGTAGATTCGGCTCATGTCTAGTTCGAAACAGATAAGGCAACTAGCTTCATTGAGCACATCCAACATATTCGCCAGCAAATTCATGACATTCTAGAGAAATCAAATGCCAAGTACAAGCAGCGACATGATCAACATCAGGTGCCACACAAGTTTCAGGTGGGCGACAAAATCTGGTTACATTTCCAAAAGGAATGCCTTACCAGAACCTATCGGAAACTTAGACCACTCTAATATGGTCCTTACACCATTACCAAGGCTGTGGGAGACAATGCATTTGAGCTCAGTATTCCCCCATTCCTTGGCCTACACCTAGTGTTCAATATGGACCGCCTTCTGCCATACTTTCCACCATTACTAAACACATCTGACATTGCAAAACAACTCACACCCACAGAGTTAAATCTAGATTGCATGGAACAAGCTGTGACTAATTGGATAATGGACACATAGATCAAGCACACTTGCCAGCAGAATATCCAACTGTATCGAGTTGTCAAAGCAGGTCAACTCCTTCACCAGGGACCAAGTTCAGCAGACGTTTCCTCATCTCATGGAGGAACTCAACGCAATATGGATCATTGCTTCCTAAGGGGGGAGGAATGATCCAGGTGGATATTGGTGGCCACCCGCCAATTACACTTGGACCCCTACCATTGCTTCTTTCAATTTGTAAGTTTCCTTAATTGTAGCACAGTTTACTATTTTTGGCAGTTTTTTGGGTCCTAAACTTCTGGAGCCATTTTGAGGCCCTAAACGACGTTTTTTTGGAAATCTACCGCCAGCGATTTCTTTTCTAAAATCGTCTTTTTCGTTGTAGTCCTCAGATAGATCTCTTCAATGGGATATCATGCACGTCAAACAGAGATAATATGGCAAAGTCGAGACCCGGGAAGTTGGCTGTCCAACTCACCCGAACAGGGCCCATAAACTCTTGGTGTTACATCTCCTCGGGTTAAGGTTTTAGTTGTTTAGGGTTTGCTCTTATTGTTCAATAATAAAAAGGCCCTTGTGCCTCATTGTAAGACAGTTTATAGGCATGTAGCCGCCACATCTCTTCTCATAGATAAACTACCATCACCCTAGCTGGTTTATTTCCATTGTTGTTTGTAAGCATATTTCAGTATTTTACATTAATGAAATGAAGTATTATTTCCACTGCATCTCTGTATTTATGCTTGTCTCTATAATTTGTTCCATTCCTGCTGAAATCCAGATCAGTGGTATCAGAGCGATCTGCCTTTTCTCTATTTTTCTTTGCATGTTCCCAATGAGGTTGGGATATAAGGAGTTAGGGCTTGAACTGGTCGAACCTTTGCAAGACTAGCCTCGCAAATCCCAATGGCCTCCCATGGAAGATGAAAAGAAAGACGAGGGGGTAGGAGATCCTTTCAAAATCTTGCTCGAAGAAGCCCTCAAGTGATAAAGGAACGCGATGATGGATGCTTTGTGTTTACGATTCCATGGGAATGAGGGTTTCATGCATATTTCAGTTTCAAATTTTTGCAACAATATTCAACAAACTTCAGGCATGTGCTGTGACCTCCATAAAGCACTTTCTTAGGCCAAGCAGGAAGAATTTTTCTTTTTTCATTTTTTGCAGGAATTTTTTTTTGGGCAGAGAGTTTGCAGATCAGATATGAAACATTTGATACACTATTTACAAAAAAAATAATAGATCTAGATTCCTTGCGAAAAAAATACCAAAATTCAAAAAACAAATCATGCAAATCAGAGTTTGGATGAGGGAGATATCATTGATTTAAAACTAGCTATGTTGTAGATTTTTTTTTTACGACAACTGGTGGACGACGAATCTCCTATCGTTTTTTGAAGTTTTTGTGCAGAAATTCAGAAAAATCACCCAATTTCAAAAAAAAATTGGGTCGAATCGGCGTTCGGATGTGGGAGATATCGTTCATTTAAAGTCAACTACTTTTTTAGAACTTTTGTGACGGCGGAAAAAATTGCAGCGTGAATCGGAGATTCTAGGGTGTCCAGATAAGGATTTCCAACACATGGGAAGATGAAAACTGGTCCTTCTGCTTCCAAAAATAGGTTATAATAAATATTCTGAGCTATATTGACCGAGTTATGTCCATTTTAATTTTGTAGCAACATTCGGAGCAGGTTCCCATTAGAGGTGTGCCCTCCCACCCCACTAGGCACTTGCTTCACATTCATGAATTCCAAAATAGCAGCATTCTGCTTGGGTTATTTGGAGACCTGTCCTCCCACGCCAGGATATGTAGGCACCTGCTAATTCATCAACAACCCACGTCATGGTTATGTGTCAACTGCACAAAATCCTTGTCATCGAAGTCCATTTTCTAGGCTGCACACTATTAGTATCATGGTTGGTCACAAGCATTACAGGGTATCTCTATCCTTGGATCTTCATTTTTCATGGTTATGGGTCATCCACAAACCCACACTTCATCGAAGTCCATTTGCTAGGCCTCACTCTGTCAATATCACAGTTGGTCACAAACATTACAGGGTATCTCTATCCTCAGATCTTCGTTGATTATGGTTATGGGTCATCCACAAACCCACACTTCATCGAAGACCATTTGCTAGGCCGCACACTATCAGTATCATAGTTGGTCACAAGCATTACAGGGTATCTCTATCCTCGGATCTTCGTTCATCATGGTGATGGGTTAACCACATAAAACCCTTCTCTTCAGTGGCTCTTCATATTCAACAAAGGCTTTAGAGGAGGGAACTTAATGCAATGGGGACCATTGCTTCTTAACGAGGGAGGAATGATCCGAATGGAAAATGGCATCAGCCCATGGTATTCACCCACCCATGTTATTCATCCACCCATGGTATTGTAAGTAGCATCCACTCATGGTATTTATCCACCCATGGTGTTGTGAGTGACATCCACCTATGGTATTCATTCACCCATGGTATTTTCCCATGTTATTGTGACATCCACTCATGGTATTTTCCCATGGTATTGTGACATCTACACATGGTATTCATTCACCCATGGAATTGACCCATGGTATTGTGACATCCACCCATGGTATTCATTCACCCATGGAATTGACCTGTGGTATTGTAACTGAGAAATACTATAAGTAACAAGTCACATTTTCTAAAAGGACGGATGGTCCGCCATAATGTAGCCTTTATAGTTATTATCAGTTTTAATAAAAAGTTTCTTTGTGGTTTTATTTACTGTGTGTTCTGTCATTTTCTTTCTAGCATTGCAATTCTTCAGGTCTTAGGGGCCTCCCCCACAAGATCCATTTCAATCTTAAGATCTTGGGGGGCCTCCCCCCAAGATCCGAATCACTCCAACCGATAAAAAATCCTCACACATGCTCATTAACCACCCAATACACACAAAACTACTCAAATGAAATAAATTGACAATTAGTTCATCCACTCCAAGGCACTAATGCTAAAACACCATGCAAGCACTCAAAAACATCAAACTATGACTTTAAAATAAAAGATGTGATACATGTTAGATATAAGTTGTCATTGATGGAAAAGGGAAAAATGGGTGCAATTAGATTAGTTAAGAAGAAGATACTTAGGAGTTATTTCTAGTTATTAATATCATCTCAATAGCCCTTGTACATTTCTAGTTATTAATATCATCTCAATAGCCCTTGTACATTACTCATATGGATAGTGCTTGAAAATACATTTCCAATGGTATATTAAAGTCTAAAAATGGTCTCTTAGATCAAAAGTCATTGTCGGTCAATGTTTCGAGGGTGAAAGTCAAATTTGGTAAGGGCCAAGGGCCCCACAACAAAGTCGACGTACATGTGATAGCCAAGTACGCACATATGTGGACCATGTGGACCAATAAAAACCTCAAGAGGGACAATGGTGGTCCCCATGGTGTCCATGTAACCCCCGTGGATGTTCCCTGGAAGTTATAGAGGCAGGCATAAGGTGAAGCTTTGGGCTAACAAGGAACTTGGAGGACGTGTCGGAAGACGTTGGTAGGAGGAATGAGTGGTGATTGGTGCAAGTTATCTAGTGGGGGACCCCACTAGCCATATCACCCTAGAAGAGTAACCTCGAAATATCCACAGGGAGCACAAGGCCAAACATCTTGGGAGAAGAGAGCCGAGAGGACATGGTCATGCAATGTGGCTGAATGGCAGTTCAGTGGACCAATAGCAGGCGGGCCCATATCAAAGTCACAAGAAGAGGACCCCACAAAGTATACATCACCATGGAATACTAACCAGAGAAGATTCAAAGGGAGCGTAAGGCCAAACTTCTAGGGACACGGATCTGAGAGGACATGGCGAAGTGATGTAATAGGACAGGGAGCTGGGAGAATGTGGAAGAGGATATTAGAACTGGATGTAAGGTTGATGTGGCAAGATTTTTTGGCTGAGAAATGAAATTAGACCCAAGTCAATAAATTTTATTAAAGAAATCAAATAAAAAATGAAATTAATGGAAAACACAAGTCTCAGAACCTCCTTCCACTATACGATGATATGTACTTTCGACCACATGGACCAACCAGAGAGAGAAAATTGGCATGATTGGATTGGATGTGAGAGACATGGTGGCATGATGACATTAGTATGATTTAGCACTAGTGAGGGTGTGACACATGGCATGCAGATTTGGGATTTTCAGGTACCTAAGTGGGCCGAAAATGGGTGACACGTCTTACAACTCAGCGAGTGACATATGGCAACCTTGCAGATGTCGCATAGAGGCTAGCAGAAACATAACCCTCGAAGAATGACCCCATACACTCTCAAGGGTGCACAGGAAATCATTTTTGAGGAGATAGTTCTCGGACACAATGGAGTACAGGTGCCTAAGACACATCATCTTGGAAACGTGTTGATCGGTCTATGCGTGCAAGGTGAGGTCCTATAGTGACACGTCATCCTAGACCCAGGAAGTCCATGCTCCGAAAAAGTTCCAAAGGGAGCAACCTGAAGATCTAGAGGAGGAGGAGCGCCTCTTCCATTCCCAGATGCGGGTAAAGGGTTCCCCACTATAATTCATTGTCGACAAAGGGAGCCAAAAGAACCTCATTTCGGCAAAGGTCATGAAGTGGTTGGGCTTACTGACCATAACACATCCACAATCGTACACCATCTGGTGGCTTCACTAAGGATGGGACCTTCGCGTGAGCTAGGAGTGTTGCCTTCCATACAACATCAAGCCCTTCACAGGTGAGGTATTATGTGACATTGCTCCCCTTGATGTTTGTGATGTATTATTAGGCCAACCATACTTATAAAAGAGACATGTTGTGTATGATTCAAGGCCTTGTGTTGTTATTATTACCTTGGGAAATAAGTTTTACAATATACCGAAGGTAGAACCACCTACTTCCATCTCTTTTTTTATTGCAAAACAATGCAGTAAGCTCATTTCCAAAACCGGGAAATTTGTTTTCCTGATGATACGCCCTCAGGGAAAGAAGAAGACAGTGGCCACGACCTCTAGACAGGGCCCCTCCGCTCGTCAATAACAAATGGAAAAGGCCATTGAGGAGTACGATGACATCTTCACCTCCCCCACAGGGGTGCCTCTGCACTATCAGGTCAAGCACTCCATCGATCTGACCCCAGGTGCATCGCTGTCCAATGGACCAATCTATTGACAATCTGTTTTGGAGAATGACAAAATCAAGATCCATATTTAGTAGTTGCAATGGAAAGTTCAAATCCGTTAGATTTCATCGCCTTGTGGGAGCCTGATCGTGTTGGTACAGAAGAAGGATGGGACTTGGAGACTCTATATTGACTACCGGGAATTGAACAACATCATTGTCCACAATAGGTAACTGATACCACAAATTGATGACCTTCTAGAGAAACTGAAGGGGAGAAAATATTTCAGCAAGATCAACTTGAAGTCTGGCTATCACAAGGTACCAATCGAACCCTCCGATGTGTGTAAGACTTCCTTCAAAGCCAAGGAGGGCCTTTTCGAATGGTTGGTTATGCCTTTTGGGTTGATGAATGCGCCTGCAACCTTCATGAGGCTGATTGATGACATATTGCGGCCATTCACCAACTCATTTGTAGTGGTATACTTGGATGACATCCTGATCTTCTGCTAGATTTGAGAAGAGAACCTCCACCACATCTGATAGGTTCTCCAAACACTATGGCAACACATGTTTTGTGCCAATTTGAAGAAATGCACTTTTGGCATGACCCAGATTCAGTATCTGATATACATTATTAATGAATGAGGGGTGCATATGAATCCAGCAAATATCCAAGTCATTCGGGGTTGGCCAGCCCTGACCACTTTGACAGAGCTCCGTAGCTTTCTAGGTCTTGACAATTTCTACCGCAGGTTCTTATTGGTATTCTCTCATATCACTTGTCCCTTGATTCAAGTCACCGAGGGAGGAGAGAAAGAAAAATTATTTTGGTCTGAATCTCAACATAAGGCATTCATAAAGTTGAATCATCGCCTCTAATTTGCACCAGTGCTCACTATACTAGACTTGCAACAACCATTTGAGAACAAGACATATGCCTTTGACTATGTTATTGGGGTAGTCCTTACTCAACAGGGCATCCAGTGGCATATCACAGTGAGACACTTTTAGACACAATCCGGAAGTATCCCACTTATGAAAAAGAGATGTAATCCATTGTGCAGGCTTGCCAACAATGGAAGCATTACATTTTGGGGAAGGAAACGGTCATCCACACAGACCACTAACCCCTGCAATTCATACAGACGCAAGGGAAGTTTCAGAATGATAGCCATAAAAATTAGTCCACATACCTATAACAGTTCCATTTGAATATCAAGTATAAGAAGGGTAGCACAATTAATGTTGTAGACTTCCTAAGCCGACCACCAATCATGGCGTTAACCACCATGCTCAAGTCTTGTGGGCATAAGAATTCTGATTAGCCATTTCTCTACAAAAGCGAACCAAAGTTCAGCCATACATACCAGATGCTCTTGGAGGGTCGGCAAGTTCCATACTTTCACCTCCAGGATGCCACACTATGCCACCTCAGACACCTTTGTGTTCCTTTAAGCGAACGAGCCAAGATGATTTGGAAAGCACACTACACTCGGGCCGTTGGGCATTTTTGGGTCGTGAAAACAGTGTCAGTACTGTAGAAGTATTTCTACTAGCCGAATCTTCGACAGGATGTTGGGAGTACATCAGATCCTGCACTGCCTATGCCATTTCCAACCATCAAGAAGCAAGGCCTCTATACTCTGTTTCCTACCCCTAGTCAACCTTGGGAATCCATCTCCATGTATCAAATGTCGTGCCTTCCTTCTACTAAGCATGGCAACGATTGTGTTTTTGTGGTCATTGATAGATTCTCGAATATGGCCATTTTGGCGGCCTGCAAGAAGAATATCACAGCAGAAGCCATTGCTAAACTCTTCTTTGAACAAGTTTGGGTACACTTTGGGATCCCACAGTCTATCATCTTAGATCAGGAAAGCAAGTTCCTCAGTAAATTTTGGTCCATTCTCTGGTCGATGCTAGACACCAAGCTCACTAAGTCCACAACTTTCCATCCCCGAACTGATGGCCATATAAAAGTTGTCAACAGGATGATCGTACACATTTTTCACATCTACAACTCAAAGCATCCATTCACATGGGATGAGAGCCTTCCCTATGTCTAACACAGCTATATTCGGGCTCTCCACAGCTCGACTAACCACATCCCTTTTTAGGTGGGCCATGGATTCCATCCACTATGTCCCATTGATGTGGCCATACCATTTGCAGCTACTCAGGCAGATTCAGCTCATATCTAGTCAGAAGCCGATAAGGAAAATAGCTTCATTGAGCACATCCAACATATCCACCAGCAGGTCCATGACGTTCTAGATAAATCAAATGCAAGTTACAAGCAGCGACATGATCAACATCGGGTGCCACATAAGTTTCGAGTGGGCGACAAAGTCTAGTTGCATTTGTAGAACGAATGCCTTACTGGAGCCTATCGTAAATTCAGACCACTTTGATATGGTCCTTACACCATTACCAAGGCTGTGGGTGATAATGCATTTGAGCTCAGCATTCCCCCATTCCTTGGCCTATACCCAGCGTTCAATGTGGACTGCCTTCGACCATACTTCCCACCATTGCTAAACACATCAGGCATTGCATAACAACTCACACCTACAGAGTTAAAACTATATTGCATGGAGCAAGCCACAACTAATCAGATCATGGACACGTAGATCAAGAAAAATTGCTAGCGGAAGATCCAACTATATCGAGTTGTCAAAGCAGGCCAACTCCTTCACCAAGGAAAGTGGCTCGCCAGGGACCAAGTTCAGCAGAAGTTTCCTCATCTCATGTAGGAACTCAAAGCAGTGGGGACCAATGCTTCCTAACAGGGGAGGAATGATCTAGGTGCATATTGGTGGCCACCCACCAATTCCACTTGGACCCCCACCATTGTTTCTTTCAGTTTTTCAATTTCCTTAATTGTAGCACAATTTACTATTTTTAGCAGTTTTTCGGGTCCTAAAATTTTGGAGTTGTTTTGAGGCCCTAAACGACATTTTTTTGGCAATCTACTGGCAGCGAATTTCTAACTAAAATTGTCTTTTTATTCGCAGTCCTCGGAGAGATCTTTCCAACGGGTTATCGTGCGCATCAAATGAAGATAATATGACCAAGTCGCGACCCCGAGAAATTGGTTGTCCAACTCACCCCAATGGGGCCCATAAACTATTGGTGTTACATCTCCTCGGGTTAGGGTTTTGTTTGTTTAGGGTTTTCTCTTATTATTCAATAATAAAAATGTCCTTGATCCTCATTGTAATGCAGTTCAAAGGATGTAGCCCCCACATCTCTTCTTAGAAATAAGCTACCATCACCCGAGCTAGTCTTATTTCCATTCTGTTTCTAAGCATATTTCAGTATTTGATATTAATGAAATGAATTGGTATTTCTACTGCATCTTTGTATTTATGGTTATATATATAATTTTTTGCATTCCTGTTTAAATCCAGATCAATGGTATCAAAGCGGTCTACGCTTTCTCTTTTTTCTTTACATGTCCCCAATGAGGTTGGTATATAAGGAGTTAGGGCTTGAACTGGTCAAACCTTTGCAAGACCAGCCTCACAAATCCCGACGGCCTCCCATAGCGGATGAAATGAAAGGTGATGGGGTAAGAGATCCTATCAAACTCTTGCTCGAGGAAGCCCTCGAAAGACAAAGGAACGTGATGATGGACAAATTTTCCCATATCCTTCAGTGGCTACCCAGGGGCGACACATCTGCTTCCGGCAGCTACTCTGGAAGTGCCACACCCTTTAAGGTAAAAGTTAGCTTTGATATTCCCATATTTGAGGGTCAAATAGATGCAGACATTGTAGATAAATTGTTAAATCTGCTAGAAGGATATTTTTTCATTCTTTATTTTTCTAGTCGAGAGAAGATCACCTTTGCACTTCTGAAAGCAGGCCCCCATGTCAAGGACTAGTGGGAAACCTACTGTGAGTAGAAGGATGAAAGTACGAACTCATTTTTTTCAGTCGCACCCACTTGGAACTCATTTTGGGATGCCATCAAGGAGTAGTACTACCTTGTCAGGAGCTATGAGGATAAATGCATAAAGTGGACAACGCTGCGACAATAAAGGGACCAAGATGTGCTGAAGTTTACCAATGCTTTTCATACCCTATTTTTGGAAATGAAACGATCATTCTATATCTTCTCATGTGATTGAAATTTTAACCTGGGAATTCTGGAGCTCAGATTCACGTTGCAAATGTCCTACAGTCACAAAAATTCTAAAAAAAGAACTGTTTTTAAATCATCGATATCTCCCTCATCCGGACTCCGATTCGACCAATTGTTTTTTTGAAATTGGGTAATTTTTCAAGAGGATCTCAAATCTGCAATCTTGTTTTTGAAATTATGTATGAAAACTGTGAAAATTGACACGAGAAGTGTCGTCCATGAATTATCATTAGAAAAATTTCTGCAACAGATGTGATTTTAAATCAGTGATATCTCCCTCATCCGGTCTCCAATTCGGTCAATTTTTTTTTGAATTCAGGTATTTTCTGCAAATAATTGATATCTACTATTTGTTTCTCAAATTTTTCACCATACGTTTTAGATATGATCTACAAACTCATCATCCAAAAATTCCTGCAAAAAATGAAAAAAAACAATTCTTCCGCTCTTCGCCCAAGAAATTGCTCTGATACCACTTGTAATAGATCTAACCTGCAAATATATGAAAATATAAAATATGCCCAAAAATAACAAGATAAAAATATAGAAATTCTTCTCTTTATTAATCAAAATCCTTGAGGTAGGGTTACACCATACAATCACTCCTTAAGGAAGGAGAACACTCCACAAGCCATATGATTGCCAATACAATATTCCTTGACATCCCATAATGAGAAGTCTCTAGCCTCTATATAGGCTTCATACATACAATATCATGGGCCATGGGTCTCTCAATACCATACATTTAATACAATGGGCTTATCACATTATTCCTAACTACTTGTGGTCCATTACATTAAGTGGGTTAATCACTTTATTTATTAACTATGCCCCATCACATTATCACATTATTCCCTTCGATACCTCCCTTTGTACCCCATATTATCCCCCCTAGGTATACTACAGAAAGAATGGATGTTTCTCCGTGGACATAGCCCAAATTGGATGAAGCACTTATATCTATGTCTCTCTTGTTTTATGTGTTTCTATATTTGTGTTTCCACAATATTTTGTGTATTTCATTGCTCCGTTAATTAACTTTTATCATGATTGACTCCTATGTAAGAGGGGATTTTTTCAAGAATATGTAATGGTGGTGGATTTAATCTCTTTAGTAGAGCTAGTTTCAATTTGATAGCCTTGAAGAGTATTTTATTCAATCTTATTTCAAGCATGTACACCCTAATCTAATGTTGGTATGATATTACTAAATAGTCTAAATAAATTTTATTAGTTCTTGACTTTATTAGATGTTGTTTACTCAAAGGTACATAATACAACTATGATGGTGTTCAAAGACTCAAGACTAATCCAAAAAGGAAAATTAAATGAACCATGCAATTCATTTCATTTGGTGAAATTTATCTATGGGAAGGGTAGAGAACTCTTTTCCTTTCTCCAACCAATAAAAAAGCCTCACACATGCTCGTTAAAAACCCAATACACACAAAACTACTCAAATGAAAGAAATTGACAATTAGTTCATCCACTCCAAGGCACTAATGCTAAAACACTATGCAAGCACTTAAAAACATCAAACTAAGGCTTTAAAATAAAATATGTGATACATGTTAGATATAAGTTGTCATTGATGGCAAAGGCAAAAATGGGTGCAATTAGATTAGTTAAGAAGAAGATACTCATGAGTCATTTCTAGTTATGAATGTCATCTAAATAGCTCTTGTACATTAGTCATGTGGATAGAGCTTGAAAATACATTTCCAATGGTATATTAAAGTGTGAAAATGGCCTCTTCGATCAAAATTCATTGTTGGTCAACGTTTCGAGGGTGAAAGTCAAAGTTGGTTAGGGCCAAGGGCCCCACAACAAAGTCAGCATACATGTGATAGCCAAGTAGGCACACATGTGGACCGTGTGGACCAATAAAAACCTCAGGAGGGACAATGGTGGTCCCCATGGTGTCCACGTAACCCCTGCGGATGTTCCCTGGAAGTTATAGGGGCAGGCATAAGGTGAAGCTTTGGGCTAACAAGGCACTTGGAGGACATTGCGGAAGACGTTGGTAGGAAGAATGAGTGGTGATTGGTGAAAGTTATCTAGTGGGGGACCCCACTAGCCATATCACCCTAGAAGACTAACCCCGAAAGATCCAAAGGGAGCGCAAGACCAAACATCTGGGGAGAAGAGAGCCGGGAGGACATGGTCATGCAATGTGGCTGAATGGCAGCTCAGTGGACCAATAACAGGTGGGCCCATATCAAAGTCACAAGAAGAGGACCCCACAAAGTATACATCACCATGGAATACTAACTCCATAAGATTCAAAGGGAGTGCAATGCCAAACCTGTAGTGACAAGGATCTAAGAGAACATGGCAAAGTGATGTAATAAGACAGGGAGTTGGGAGAATGTGGAAGAGGATATTAGCATTAGACGTAATGTGGAGGTGCCAAGATGTTTTGGCTGAGAAATGAAATTAGACCCAAGTCTATAAATTTTATTAAAGAAGTCAAATAAAAAATTAAATTAATGGAATACACAAGTCTCAGAACCTCCTTCCATTGTATGATGATATGTACTTTCGACAACATGGACCAACCAAAGAGAGACAATTGGCATGATTGGATTAGATGTGAGAGATGCAGTGGCATGATAACGTTATGATGTAGCACCAATGATGGTTTGACACATGGATTGCAACTTTGGCATTTTCAGGTACCTAAGTGGGTCAAAAATGGGTGACACATCGCACCACTCAGCGAGTGACATGTGGCAACCTTGCAGAGGTGGCATACATGCTAGAAGACATGTAACCCTCAAAGAATGACCCCATATGCTCTCAAGGGTGCAGAGGAGAAAAGTTTTGGGGAGATAGTCTTGGGATACAATGGAGTACAGGTGCCTAAGACACATCATCTTGGAAATTTTTTTATCATTCTATGCGTGAAGGGTGAGGTCCCATAGGGACACGTCATCCTAGACCTAGGAAGTCCAAGCTCCGCAAAATTTCCAAAGGGAACGTGATGTTTTGTCTCAGAGATAACAAAGCTTCAGGACACTGTGGCATTGTGGTGACATACAACTGGAACAATTGACCAAGCGAAAGTACACAAGTCATGGTTGTGAGGTCCCGTAGGGACATGTCATCCTAGAACCTATAAGATTAGGGACCTTGGAGGTTTATAAGTGAGTTGCATGAGTTTTCTTTGGGCTGACAACGCATTGTGACACGTTGGAGTAAAGGTGGCACATAGTTGGAGTGAAAGACCAATCATAGGTGCACAAGTGGAAGGATGGTGGATCCTCACAAGATATATCACCCTGGAGGATAGACCCCCAAAAAAAGCAAAGGTGCTTCATTGATTTAGCCAAATAAATAGAGTCGGGGATTAAAGTGTTGGATAAATAGGTTCCTTATGAGTCTTAAAGTGTTGGACCTAAAACATGATGGGGACTAAACCCCACACAAACCAACTAATCTACACCTCATCGATACTTATTTCACTAATACACACTTCATATATAATTACCTAAAACATGATGGAGGCTAACCCCCACACAAACCAACTTATCTACACTTCATGGATATTTATTTCACTAATATCTAGACTTCATGGATACTTATTTCACTAATGTACACGTCATGGATTATTACTACTCTAAGAGTCTCTATACAACATAGTATGAGGGAGATGTTGTCATGTAACATTACATTTAAAAATAATAATAACAATAAAAAATCAATGTGTCATAAATAAAATACTTCAATTTACACCTATATTTTACATCAACTTTATATACAAACATAAAGTAATTGAAAGTGAAAAATATTTAATTTACTTTTAAAAATGAGAAGAGATTTAATTACTTCACTACTTAATATGGAGTTGAGAGATCACATGTAAAAATAAATTTATTGATATTATATGATGTTTAACTCATTCTATGTTTAGTTGACATGTATTATTTAAAACAAAAATATTTAATAATAATATATAAAAGTTCAATATGGGTCATAAATCAAATATTTCAATATGCATCTTTAACTAAAAAGATTTTAACATATATTTATATATATAGAGAGAGAGAGAGAGAGAGAGAGAGATTATATCCCATGGATATATGTTTTCTACTTCGAGGGGTCATGTTTTAATGTGGAGAAAGTGAATCATAATAATTATTTGACTACCATAAAACTTGTGAAAAGAAAAAATGTCTTATAGTTAAAACATTTTATTAGCGTTTTACTCAAAACCGCCATAAGGTCTATCTTAACTCCAAATTTTTTTATTAAAAATATAAATTTGAATGATATATATATTTTTTAATTCATGTTAGGTAGAGAAAAAACTGAAAAGAAACTTATTAAATTTGTTCATAATTTAAGTGTAAAAGGATGTAAAAGATTTATGGAAACGTTGCAAAGAAAGTAGTTAGGTGGATTAAAAAGGTAATGACTCATGAGCATGAAGTTTTTCTTTGACATTCTAGGGGAAAAAAACTTCTTAACATTAATCCCTTAACACTTTTTAAACACTCAATTTTACTTTTTTTTTTAATGTTGTATAGGGACAAATAACCATGAAAAATGATGTCATCCTAAGAAGATAAAAGTTAAATGGTGATGAATTTGTCCTTAATGCATCTAAAGTAGTATTGGAAGTTAACAATAAAGGGGAAATATGAAAACTATGAGGGATATAACAGAAAAAAAAGTATTAGAAAACTATTAGGGATATAACAGAAATAAAAGTATTTTCTACTTACAGTAAAACAAAACAAAAAAAACTATGTAATAAGTTCAACAAATAGGTTATACATAAACTATAAGAAGTGTTTCCATATAAACTATAGGAAGTGTTTCCATAAAAATGGCCAAAGGGACGAGTGAAACATGCAATGACACAAAAAAATAATTAAAAATAATAATATTATTAAATATATTTCCTCTATATTTACTTTTATGTCGATTTCAAATAGAATTATGGTGCTATTTATTTTTTAGGATGATTATTCAAATTTCAAAGCCAAATAACAAAAAAGAATAATTAAAAAATATTATTATTAAGCATATTTTTTTGCTATATTTACTTTTATATCTATTTCAAATAGAATTATGGTGCTTTTGTTTTAGGATGGTTATACAAATTTCAAAGAAAAATAAGGGAAAATCCAATACAGGCTAATATAGAAATCCAAAAGAATGTACAATATGATAAAAGAAATAAACATAATTGTATCATAGGAGAAGTCATCCCAACAACAACATGCATTAGAGGTATGTAACCATTGATTTATTCTTTTATGTACATCACATTTAATTATTGCATTAAATACTAATTTTCAATTGTTTTGTTGCACAAAAGAAAACAAAATGGAACTGATTCAGCACATATGAAATGAAGACAACAAAAGAAAACGGTTGATTGCAAAGTTGGTAAGTAAGTACATTTTTATCTTAATTAAGATTTCATATATGTGTTATGATATAAATAATCAATTTGTAGTTGTCTATGGATTCTTCTAATAAGTGCTAACATACAAAGAAGAGTCAATAGAAGAATTTGTCCAACTTTGCATTGAGTATGGAGTCAATAGAAAACTTGATGAACATCGTGTTGGGTATGGGTTTGGAGTATGTTTTGAATATCAAAAATTAATTGAACAATTTGCCACTATCTATGTTATTTAAATTTCATTTGTTTTATAATTAATAAAGCAATAAGATACACACACACACACACACACAGCTTTGTTATTGCATATTAAAGATGTAGGAAACAAACTATAAAATGCAGTGATACAAGATATTTTAAGAGAAGCCTTGCAACATGGCTTCAAAAAATTGTGTATTGTTTTACTATGCTTTGTTATTGCGTATTAAATATGTAGGAAACAAACTATAAAATGGAGTGGTACAAGATATTTTAAGAGAAGCTTTGCAACATGGCTTCAAAAAATTGTGTATTGTTTATGAAACACTAAATGCTATGGTAGGAATTTTTTTACCTAGTCTTGCACAACAAATTGATGAAGAAAATATTATGTTAAATAAAATATTACCTAGAAGCAATGAAAAAATAAGATATGCCAAATTTGAGTGACAAAAATAATTCTAAATAATGAATAACAATCGATATAATTGAATGTTATTATAAGTTTTAAATTCTTTGTATCTAAGAATTAAAAATATTATTCACTGTACAAAAACATATATTTTTAAATTAAATTAAGATAGGTTACCAATAAGTATAATAATTCCCCATTATAATATATACTATTCCAATTAAATTAAATTAAATTAAATGCTGATAGATTACCCATCAATAAAGTTAAATAAAATTATCAAAGTAAGATTGGTTTTACATCTTAAAAAAATGCCCATAACAGACTTTCTATGATAAATTAATGGAAAAGACACACCTTAGATGATAAAGGTAATGGAAAACACAAGGAGAATCTGACTCCCCTAGGAAGGGATTCACCTTTTTATTAGTCCCTGCGTGGGACTATTAGTGATCCATGGATCATTGACCTACCATTACTTGATACTTTCACTGGTTTTTTTTCGGTGTTTTCACATTTTAACCTAAGTTTGATGCTCCCAATTTTATTCAACAAAATTTTACCCAAAGTTTTTGGTTCGGCAAACTATTAAGGTCTTATTGCAGCCTTCACGTTGCCCGATGTAAAGATATTGAGGCAATCTCATCTTATCCAAAGTACGTTGTGGTAGGCTGTGCAGGGAAAGTTTGCAATATCATCTTATCCTAAGTTCTTTCTGGGGCCTGTTCCACGTTAAGCCAACGCTTAATTTAGACATTTGTTCATAGAGATATTTGCATGTTGACCACCTGTCAACGTGTGGAACCCTGTCAAAGCTTATATCACAAGCAGAGAACCTTGCAAGGAGCCTTTCAACTGTGTGTACTCGTTCCTAACTTCTTTGCTCATTGTTTCTCTCCTCCAAAAGAGGTCTTCGGTCCCCTCTGCAAGAGGGTTTCCTTGTACAGTCGTCTTTAGTCTTCCGCTTGTGGTTGGTGTCGTTGGGTGTCGAGGCTACCTTTCCATACCATGATAGACCTTGTTGTTGCATTATGGTTCTTCTGTTGGTCAAACAAGTTTCTATGCTTCAACAGTTCAACAACGATGGAAACTTTCATTTATACAGGGATTATGAAAGTTAATTTCCATTGTTAGATGCAAACTCCCAGTTTATACATATATATTGTTTCGTAATCGAAGGACCAGGCATACCGCGTAGCAATGCTTTGGGCGGGCTGCCGAAGTTTCCACGAAGCATGGCTCTAACTGCAATATAAATAGTAATTCAATCCACAGTGTGTACGTCACTAGTCTTTACGAAGAAATACAAGTCTCTCCATCCATTTCTGGAAACCCTCTGTTGCTTGCCCAATATGAATGTATGCCATTAACTCTTCCGCTCTCCTGTTTTCACAGTCGCTAGCTGATATGCATTGCTGTAGATTTATTTTAATTCCAAGCTTTTTAGGGTTAGGGTTAAGTAATTGATGGGATTTTATTAATGTATTTAAAAATAATTTTGAAGACTAAGCTTTTTAGATTTAGCACTTTCTGGATATTTTTATGATGTGTTTTTAAAGGAACTATGGTTTGTTTTGAAAGGAATCTGTGGTGTTAATTTTTGAAGACATTAATATTTTTCTTTTCTCTTCACCCGCAACTGTTAATCTTAATCAGTGATAATGACCCGTTTACAGAAAGTAGTGCTGAAATTGTTGGCTATTAAGAGCGAGAAAAGCAAGAGAAGAGCTATGCAGACAATTGCAGGAATTGAAGGTAAAATTCATTGAATAAAGCTATCGCCAAAAATATTCTTTTACCATCCACTGGGTTTTGAATACTAGAAATTTTAATGCAGGGGTAGAGTATATTGCCGTGGATAGGAAGGAAAAAAGGATAACTATGATCGGGAAGCAGATCCCATCTGTCTAATAATGTAACTGAGGAAATTCTTCTGCACCGACCTCATAAGCGTTGGCCCTACCAAAGAAGAGAAAACTATGTGGGCGTAACGCTGTATATAAATGTATTTTCCCAAGGTCAGAATAGTAGTCGCAAGTTCAGGGTTCTGGCTTTGACCTGACCAGGGTTCATGTGAAGCTGCCTTATGGCCTTGGAGAATAGGGAATTAGAATGGAGAATTCTCGCAAGTTTCTTAAAATTGTTTGTTCGTGGAAAATGCAGCATTGCTTCTACATATTAGACTTTGAGTTTGGCTTTTATGGATGGAAAGATCTGTTTTTCCATTATATTTGACTCATTTATGCGATCTGTGTGCTTTCAAGAGTATAATGGTTTCAGTTTAAAAGAAAGAATAATTTTAGTTCAATTCGTAATTATTTTTTTATAATCATCTGGGATTTTTAAATGAAAATATAGTGTTTTCCGTTTTATATCGCAACTACTGTAACTCTCTCTTCATTATGAGTATTGTAATATTGTTCCCTTGCGAAATGTCTATCTGAGACTTCTAAGATTGGTGTTTGCCCTGTTGTAGTTGTTCCGGCATTCAGAATTTGTTTAGAGTATTTTTATTCAATAAGTTCCCTTTTTTTGTTCCTTCGCATTACCGAGAATGATTAAGCAAAAGGAATTTATGAAGATTATTTAGTGTTTTCCGTTTTATATCACAACTGTTCATTCTGAGTATTATAATATTGTTCGTTTCTGACCTTGCAGAAATGCCTATCCGAGACTTCTGAAGTTGGCATTTGCCGTCTTGTAATTGTTCCTGTATTCATAATTTGTTTAGAGCATTTTCATTCAATAATTTCCTTCCTTTGCATTACCCAAAATGATTAAGCAAAAGGAATTTATGAAGATTATTTGCTTGAGTAAATAATAACTATTTTCCCTAACCACTTAATAAGTAAAAACATCACTTAATAAATAAAAACAGTATTTACAAGGAACTGCTAAATCACTTCTCACTTCTGCATAATTAATTTTAAGAAATAATTTTATAATTAAAATAACATACAGTAAATTAAATATTTATTTACATAATTCGAGGATATCACACTCATACAATGAACCCCATAATCAAATAATCAAATAGAGTTAGGAAAAAATGTTAAAAATCAAATAGAAATTGAATTGCATAATCAAGTAGAGTTAGGTAAAAACATTAAAATCAAATAGAAATAAAGTCAACGAAGTTCACTAAATCACTAGTTAATAGTTGCAGAAATTTAATTGAAATCGTCCTAGGCAGCACCCACATAAATTGATGTCAGCTAGCTTCTTTGCCGAAAGCATGAAAAATGATGCACAAATCAAAAAAAGCTTCATTCATTTGTACTTGAGGAAAGCCATTCGCTTACGGCAGGGACTAGGCGGCATGCAGCACTTGTTCAAGATTACTAACCGATGGAAGCAATTCATCCATGCAGAGATCTAAAAATTCTTGTGAAAGCGTTCTAAAAATTCTAAGCCCTTTCTTAAGAGAGTAAGCTTCAATTCATTTTCAATTATCGGATATAGTCTTTTGTATTAATGTTCTTTGAATTTCGTAATCAACCACATTAGCGAATTTCGTAATCAACCACATTATCGGAAGCACTTTTCACATTGAAAAACAAAATAGGTTTGACAAATTAAGGAGTCATTTTTTTGAGAAATTAAGAGTCATTTTAGAAAATTAAATTATCTCAGAGAGCATGCAAATTTGACTTAGAAAAAAAAACACCCTCATAAACTTTCATTAATTTTTATAAAATTTAATCGACCAAAATTCTATTCATATCATTCCTTATAACGTTGAAAGATGGAGATATTGTAGTGGGTAAAATGGCAAGTCAGTTTTAGCAAGTCAAATGATTTTGGATTTCATTCTTTATTCTATGGGTAAAATCTATCTATTTAATGTCATGATGATATTGCCTCATGGATTTCATGAACACCCTACATTAGAGTCAAGTCCCAAAAGCACAAAATTGCATTCATTATGACTTTAGTATATAAAAGTGATAATGATTAGCTTTGTGAGAATCTAACATTCGGATTTTAAGCATGTTTGAATTGTCTTTTTCATAAGAACATGAAACGTTTATATGCATAATTAATGTTCATTCTCAAGGCAAGTTTGTATAATGTTTAATGCGATATTTTTTCTTATCACGACACCGTTTTAAACAAGTTATTAAATTTGTATTTTTTTGGGTTAAATAGTTATAATGTTGAGTTATTGTATGAAATATTTTTATTTAAATTAAAATGTTATAATTAGTATAATTACATTAATAAATGTGGTTGATATATGTCTTAAGTCAATTTTTCAATGCCAACCTAATATTAATCCATGCTTATTCATTAATGAGAGTTTTTCAAATTCACATGAAACATCTTTTTAAAATTTTAAGGTTTTTTCAAATAAATTATTACAAACTAAAGTTTAATCAAAAATATATCACTCTACTACAAGGAGACATTGTGAGCAACAAAGAGAGGCATTGACTTTGAACAATCGTCGTTGTGAGTATTATGTTTTAATGATCCATACGTTGGTAACCTAAATATTTTATCCTTATTTTTCGATATAAATAAAAAATAACTAAATATTTTGTGTCTCCTCGGCCCTATTTGTTAACAAGATAAGTCAATTTGAAGAAATCTTCCATATACAATTTGTTGCAAGAAGAAATGCATTTATTCAAGCTTTTACGGAGCGTAACTACTCTCACCAATAAGTTTTTTAGGGTTCTTAGACATACTTTGGTATATTTAACATTTTTTGTTTCGTATTGCAAAGTTGGAACTTGTAATGCAAAAATGCGATCCATGTGAGTGTTTTTAAGATAAAAGCTTATTCAAAACCACTTTCTTTTACAAAAATTAAGGGTTTGTTGTCTCATTTGGTTGTTTCATGAGTTGTGTTCGACAAGGAGCAAATAATTATGCCTATACAATTACTTGGACATCACATAGGAATTGACCATAGAGGAAGAGGTTCCATGTGAGCTGCCAAAGCCATGTCATGGTGTCCACTAGCAGATGGGAGCATGCAAATAGAGGAGTAGATCAATTCTTTAGTCATGCACTCAAATGCTTGGCTGCTATGCATTACATATCTTATCATTGGATATAATCAACTTGATTATGGACAAAGTTTAATACTTAAGCATCAGATATGAAAAAGCATGCAAACAAATGGGTATGCGCCTGATGGTATGCAAACAAACAGGTATGCAAACAAAATCAGCTAAACTTATGCAAACGAGCAAGTCATGAAATAAATTATTTTTAAATTTAATTTATTATTCTTTGATTTGAATCTTAAAACTTGTTCAAATACCATTCATATCATTTGTTGGATGATGTATTAGATGAAGAATATTATCATGAAATCAAATATTTTCCACACATTTATTTAAAATTCAAAATTCCTCAAGCCCAATTCCAGTATAGACCATGCCTACAACGTAATTAGTTATCAATTAAATGTTAATAATAAAATATTTTATTCAATTAAATGTTTTTTTTGTCAAGTTGTATGAGTTCACTAGAGATTACTACAAGCTTGACTTGTGGCTTGAGAAACCGCAACCTAGGGGAATCTATGTTGTTAAAATCACCAAGGGATCACACCCAACCTGGGCCATACTAGCCCTTAACATGCTTGGAATTTTCCCACGAAGTTTTGAACTGATGACCTTCACATCATGGAGTGACTTAACAAGACACCCCATCATCATTTATTCTACACCCCAAGGGTTTATTTCATTAAATGTTATAATTACTTATCAATAAAATCAAATTATAGATGAGATGAATAAATAAAAAACATTTACTTATCAATAAAATTAAATTATATATGAAATGAATAAATAAAAGTTGAA
>APFE031094515.1:40148-93465 GCA_000404065.3 Pinus taeda | reverse complement strand
GGAAAATTTTGTAGCCACTACAATAGCAACCAAAATTTTTTGGCATATCCAAATATTTTAGATCACCCTCTTCTCACCTCAAGCCATTAGGTTCATGATTGGGTTTTTTATTGGTCAATCTCCCCATGACTCATCCCTATAAAACCTTGTGAATGTGCCCACTCATGTGATGAATATTTCATTCATTGATTATGTCTCATATCGGATTTTGACCTAATGATTGCATTAGGGTTTTGAGGGGGTATGTTGTTTCATTGATGCATCGAGAGCCTCATGTGACTTCAAAGTTTATCCTACTACAATTCACATTGCAATCAATGGAGGCACTTTGAGTGGACATATAAGAATTCAATTTGGATTTCATTATGTTGACCATATTAGGGTTTGGGAGAAACCATAAATTGTCAAAATAAAGGTTCCCCTCATGTTTTGACCTAATTCATATACCTCTAGGGGTGCATTCTCATCGACATTGCATGGCATCATGGTAAGAACCATTGCATATTGTATTCCCCTAGGTTCATGATTGGTTCCCCATCTCAACATGTGCATTAGGGTTTGTAAGAATTATATATTTCCATTGCATCCTTGTAACCCCAGATTTACGTGATTAAGGATCCAACCTTGCCTTTCCTTAATCCCCATCATCCATATAGATGTTCAAAAATACTTCAGAATACTTGCACCACAATTGCATCATCATGTCATACATCGAATACCATTTCGAAGCCACGTGCAACCAACAAGGCCATTGAAGTGCTAACTGTCTAATCTCAGTGAATATAGGGTTATGTTTTTGTATGCAAAATTAATTCTTTAAAGTTTCACCTTTACATCTTTTGCAAAAAACAAATTGTGAAGGTTATTCACGTTAAGGGCATATGTAAGAATTTCTCGTTACCATAAACCTTTTCATGAAAGATTAACTCACTTATTTCATAACATTTCTTTTATTGTGCTTTTAAGCCCATAATGTTTTAGTTTGTAAAAAATTTCCTTACACTATATGACCCTCCAAACACATTTCATTATTATTGTGCATAGGGTGAATGATAAGGAATGTCCCTAATAATGACATCATTAAAAGTTTCGATGTCGGAATGATACAAGGCAATATAAGAATTTATATAAAGTTTTCCTTGGATACAAGGCATGTTCTTTAATACATGATGGTCATTTGAATTAAATAAAATGGGTATGCACAATAGACATTCAAATTAAAGGGAAATGGCATATGCCTTGATGAAAGGAAGGAACAAGCTATATATCATACAACAAGGGAACTATTAATATGCACATCATAAAATCAATGGAGCATGATTGACACAAGAGGGACAATGCACATTTTTGATACATGGCATGATGGGTGCTTTAATTATATGAAACTGATTTATGATATTGTTAAGAGGAAGAATGATGCAACATACCAACATACAAAGGGATTGCTACACATCATGGTCATAAAATAAGATGATGGAAACCCATTAAATTGATTCACATACACATCATCCAAATAATATGCACCTATATTATTGTGATGGATGAAAAAGGTTGAGATACAAAGAAATGGTGCCTTGCTACTATGTCGACAAATGCTATGAATAAAATCCACCTGCCAATAGCGTTGAGAGCATTGGTGAATACATACCATCCTAGATTTATCTAACTTCAAATCTATCATGTGCCGAGAGGGATAAAAACTCTTGAGGTGAAATACTTCTTTTTGGAGTGTAGAATTTAAGGAAATGTTTGCACCTCTAGGGATTTGATCCCTCTCAGTGCGTGATAGATCCAAAGTTAGATAGATCTAGGATGGTTCTAGTTGAGGGAAACAATGCAACATTTTTATTATCATTATTATGTATATGCTTGTGATAAACTTCATACTTTGAAATTTACATTATGTTTTCCTTATTTGACATGATTATATCATTCTCTTCTTTAATTATGTTTTTGTTGCTTGTCTTGAATGGTTTGTTGTCTGTAATTGGATGATTTGAGTGTTTTGTGTGTTTATGTGTTTGGATTTGGATGGTAATGTTTGTTAATGTTACAATTGTTGTGTTATATTTCTATATGTGTATGTAATTGTCTGTTAGTAATTAGTTGGTGATGAATAATGGAGACAATATTGTTAATAGTTTGCAAGAGGATTGATATTTCACATTTATTTCATTTAATTTTAGGTATAACAACTTTTGATAATTAACTAATTCTTAATAGTGTCCCTTCAGGTATTACTAGATATATCGTGAAGAGTAGTTTTAATAATTTACAACATCAATATTACTCTTGAAATAATTTGTTTCATTGCTAATGTTTGAAATAATTTATTTCCTTCAAAATATTTTGATGATTTTTTTTATCTATAGTTTGTTTTGCAAAAGTCAATAAATAATATAATTTTGAATTTTTTTTAATGAGTTGTTAGATTTACAAAATCTTTAAATTATTTTTCTTTTTTCCATATTTTCATATTGATTATATCAAAAGGATAGTTGATATCGCAAACCATTCAATTCTTTAACTCGAACTATTATAGTAAACATCATACCTTATCTCTCTTTCTCTCCAATATTAATAGGCTGAATTACTATAGCACAAAATAAATGCACATTGTTAATCATTTTTATGCTTACAATGAAATCAATGCACATTGTTAATCCAATCGCTTTAAGTTAATGTGCCATCATACATTGAGTTACATCAAATAAAAAATCATTGCCTACAGTCAATGCATCTAAATCAAATAAGATTAGAAATCAAAATCTACACTAAAATCAATGCATATAGTGCAAGCAATCAAATATGATTAGAAATCGAAAGTATGGTGAGAGGATAATTATATAACTCGAGGGAATGGAATATTGGAGTGAGGGCAAAGCGACTAGGGTTTCAGTCATCTGCAGCGGGTTTCTCTCCATGGATCGACACAGAGGAGGGAGCTCCACTCCCTCCTACAAGGAAGCGGTGGCCAACAAGGGTAAGAAGCCTCCAGAGATAGGAAAAGGTGATGCGGAGGAAGGAAGAAATAACAAGGAGGAGGAATCAAAAAGTACCAAATCAAAGGAGAAGGATGGCACAAAATACAAGGAAGAAAATGACAAAATACAGGGAACAAAAGACAAAAATCAGAAGGGTCAGTGCAAACCCAGATCTGAAATCACTCCTAGAGTAGTTTTAAATGATCCCGCGCTACAGGAGCACAGAGATCACATACAGACTTATGTAATCATATTCAAATTCATGGGGCTATGGCCCACTGAAAAAGCTTTACAAACATGGATAAGATACCACTGGAAACAAAAAGGGAGCATTGATCTACATCTGGGGTCCAAAGGGTTCTTTATTGTGGTGTTCACTAACATTGAAGATAAAGACAAAGTGTTTGAAGGCGTGCCTTACTTCTATGCAGCAGCAGGACTCTATATGCGGCCATGGAAGATGAACTTCATTCCAGCGCGGGAAACTTTTACTTCAATTCTGGTTTGGGTAAGACTCTATTCTCTGCCTCTTGGCTATTCGCAAACTGAATCCCTTGCAGTAATAGGCAATAAATTAGGTCATTTTATCAAAGCCTCTGAAGCCACAAGGAGGGGAAAATACACCTCTTTTTCTAGGATCTATGTGGAGATGGACCTATCCAGAGCTCTTCCGGATGAAGTCATATTGGAGGTTTTTTATGAGGAATGGGTGTAAACAGTCGACTATGAACATATTCCTTTTAGATGTCGCAGATGTCATGAACATGGGCACCTTCTAAGAGATTTCCCCCTCAGTAAAGTAGAGAACAGAAGAAAAATAAATACAATAAAAGATACAGATAGCTTCCACAAAGTAGTTCATAAAGGGAAAAGCGGCAAAAAAGGGCCAAAGCAACACCAAGCTAAAGGACAAAAGGGTAGTCAGAACCAGTTCCAAGTGCTTGAAGAGGATGAAGAAATATCAGTAGAAGATCAAGCAATGAATGAAGATTACAAGAATAAGGAAAAGTAAAAAGAAAGAGATCAGACACAAGAAGACGAAAAACAAAAGGGGATCATGCTGAATGAATCAAAGCTGGAAATGGATCTGGAAATGACCCATAGTGAAATGGATATGGAGGAGAATGAACTACAGGAGATTCTTGACAGAGAAAACCTGGATCTAGAAGGGTTCTTGGCTCAGGGAACAATTAGCGGGGTAGATTCACTACCTCAAGAAAAGCTCAATAGAATACAACAGCTATTCTTATGGAAAACCTAGGAAAAGAGTTTGGAGGGAGTAAACAACTTTAAAAAACAGAGGAATGACGGGGTGAAAGAAATAAAAATTACTATGAGGTTAGCACCGAGAAATCCAGGGAAAGAAAGAGGCAAGAAAAAATAAAATGAGCTACTGATGGAATTTGGAAAGCTTATGGTGGATTCAGGTAAGATGAAAGACCTAACTAGTTACTCCTTTACCAACCTTTAATTATGAAGTTAACTACTTGGAATATTAGAGGTCTTGGCAGAAGAGAAATAGAGAATGATGAATAATAGAATGAAACAGGCAGCTCTGGATATAATTTTTTTCCAAGAGACAAAATGCTCCATTCAGAAATTAAGGCAAATCCATAATAAATGGCTCAAACGATATGAGTTTCTAGAAGTTAAAGCAGAAAACACAGTAGGGGGTATCCTCACACTCTGGAATCCCCAAAAAAATGGAATAATTGATGCAGAGGCATCAAGGAATTATTTATCAGTTGTTATACATCCAGTAGGAGACAGGGACACTTATCTAGTCATGAATGTTTATGGCCCTCAAAGGTTAGATGATAAAATTAGGTTCATAGATTCCTTGGTGGATCTACAAGTTAGACATGCAGGAATACCTTGGGTTCTAGGAGGAGACTTCAATATGATCAGATCTCTCTTGGAGAAAAAAGGGGGTACAAGAGTTCTAAATAAAGATTCCTTGGCCTTCCAAATCTTTTCAGAGAGCATGAAGCTTGTTGATATTGAGAGAAACAATGGCCTCTTTACTTGGAACAACAAAAGAGGAGGGGACTCACAAGTAGCCTCCAAGCTAGATAGATTCATGATATCTGAGAATATCATGCTTATAGACAAGGAAATAACAATAGGAATTCTTCCCTTTGGAGATTCAGATCACTAGCTGGTTCAAATGGAAATCAAGGGCATAGGCACCCCAAGAAATAGACCTTTCAAATTTGAAAATATGTGGCTTTCTCACCCAAAATTCATTAGAAACATTGAATATTGGTGGGCAGAGGACTTACAAACTTAAGGATCATCAATGTTCCTGCTTCACAAAATATTAAATCACATCAAGCTAAAGCTTAAAGCCTGGAATAAGAATGAATTTGGTAATATTTTTGCAAGAAATAAAGTGTTAGAAATTAAAATAATGGAGCTCAACCAAGCTTTGATCAAGGAAGGATTTGACAAGGACAAAAATGATCAGGTTGAGAAACATCACCAAGAATGGGAAAAACTGTGCAATCATGAGGAAATTATTTGGAAACAAAAGTCAAGAGTTCAATGGCTAAAAGAAGGAGAGCGAAATACCAGATTTTTCCATAAATCCACTATAGCGAATAGGACTCACCTCTTCGGTCAAGGATGCGGATGGGCAGATACATCAATATCATGAGGAAATAGAAGGAATTGTTAGTTAAGCATTTCTGAGGTATTGCTCAGGAAAACACTTTAGACAGGTTTCCTTTCATCAAGGACCTCATTAAGCATATCCCCAAGTTGGTTTCCAGAGAGGATAACTGTAATCTCAACAGACCTGTAACCAAAAAGGAGGTCAGTGAGGTCCTCAAGGAGATGCAAAATGGTAAGGCTCCAGGTCCAGATGGTTTCAATGTAGATTTCTTCAAAGCTTGTTGGAATATTGTTAAAGAGGATATTATAAGGGTAGTGGAAGACTCCAGGCTGAACAAAACCATTTTGAAAGCTCTCAATACCTCCTTTATCTCCCTAATTCCAAAGCAGGATAATGCCCAAACTCTAGAGAGGTATAGACCCATCGCCTTATGCAATGTTGTTTATAAGATAATTTCCAAGGTTGTGGCCAACAAACGCAAACCTTTATTGCCTTTGTTGGTTTTGGGGGAACAATCAGGTTATGTGGAAGGCAAACAAATTCTAGATAACATCATTCAAGCTCATGAGGTGGTCCACTCGTTAACCAATGAAAGGAAATTAGGTATGATAATGCAATTGGACATAGCCAAGCTTATGATAAAGTGAATAGGACATATATCAAGAATGTGCTTGCAGCATTTGGTTTTGATCATAATTGGATCAGATGGGTCATGGCCCTGGTGACTTCCTCCAGCTTTTCAATTCTAATTAATGGCTCTCCCTCTGATATTTTTCTTCCTTCTAGAGGACTCAGACAAGGAGATCCACTCTCTCATTTTCTCTTCATCCTCATGATGGAAGGGTTGGGGTGGTCCATTAAGCATGCTAGATAAACTGGAAAAATTCAAGGACTCCAACTTTCGGAGAATGGCCAAGTTCTGACTCATCAACAGTTTGTAGATGACACCATGCTACCAGGAATTCCCACAGTCAAGGAAGCGCTAGCATACAAACAGATATTGAAAGAGTTTGCTTTGGCATCAGGTAAGGAAGTGAATCTTTCCAAGTCAAAAATATTTTTCTTTAATACTCATATAGCCATCCAGAAAAATATCTCCAAAATCCTTGGTTTTCATAGAGACTCTCTCCCCTCTAAGTATTTGAGAGTTCCTCTAACGGCTAAACCTATGCACAAAAGCATATGGGAACAGTTAATTATTAAAATGCAAGATAAGGTCAGGAAATGGGCAAACAGGTCTATAAATCTGGCAGGAAGACTGGTTCTCACAAAGGCAGTGATCCAAGCTATCCTTGTCTTCATGTTATCTACTCTCCTAGCTCCAAAAGGAGTTTTACAGCAATTTAGAAACATCTAAAGGGATTTTCTTTGGGGCAAAGAGGAAACAAGGAAAAAAATGGGCTTTAGTAGCATGGGATAAGATTTGTAAACCCAAGAACCAAGGAGGCCTAGGATTAGATGATATTGAGATTCTAAGTAAGGTTCTAGGGACCAAAATTTGGTGGAGCTGGGTTAACGATCATAAGGCTCAATGGGAAAGCATCTGGAAGGAAAAATACGCCAGTGCCTGGCTTTCTCATGATCTCATAAGAATGTCTAGAAACATGAAGGGCTCTCCCATATGGAACAGGGCTTGGGAGAATAGAGAGGTTGTCCAAAAAAACAGTTTCTGGGAAATCAGAGATGGAGATCTGGCACTTTTCTGGGAGTACAAATGGCAACAAGAACCAACTCTTTTGAGAGAGGAATTTTTGGGCCTCAAACATGAGACATGCAACCAAGGACTAGTGAAAGTAAAGGACATTTGGGAGAATTATCTCAATACAGAAAAATGGAGAACATGGAAGAAAATAGAGGGCAGAGAGAACAAGACCCTGAACAATAGAGCAGAAACCCTTAAGAGATTCTTGGATCAGAGGATGATTTTGGTTACAGAATTGTAGGATCAACTTATATGGGGCATCAACAAAGAGGGCAACTTCAACATTAAGGAGGTAAAAGGTATTCTCCTTGGGCTAGAATACCAAGCTATGGACAGAACTTGGTAGAGGCTATGGATGCACAAGGGACGGATGAAGATCAAACTCTTTATGTGGCTAGTTCACCATAGGAAAATCTTAACTTGGGACAACATCGAGAAGAGAGGTATGTTGGGACTGTCCATATGTCAGCTCTGCGAAGTCCAAGAGGAGGCCATTGAACATCTTCTCAATAGCTACATTTTCACCTCCAGGTTATGGGATTTATTTGCCACCATCTTCAAATAGTCTGATAGAGACAAAGGAAACATCACTAAAACCCTGAACAATTAGAGGAATAAATTTTCGGATAATGAAGTTCTTAACTCTGCCTGGGCACTGTTGCCCAGTTTCATCATATGGACTACCTCGAAAGAAAGAAACAGAAGAATCTTCGAAGAAGAGAAGAGTTCCTCTCTTCGCTTGTTGGAGCTAATCTCAAAACAGCTTAAGGAGACAGTCAGCACTACAGTTAGGGATCTCCCCAAGAATCCTCCCTCAGAAGTAGAGTTATCAATTCTCAGGCTGTTAGACATGCAGAGGGTTAGTCCTCAAGGTATAGATAAGAAGATAAACATGAGGGAACTGGTTAAGGATTTCTGGAATCCTCCCCTGGAAGGCTTTTTAAAGTACAAAATCGATTGGGCTTCAAAGGGCAACCTGGGCATGGCAGGCTTTGGAGGGGTTCTTAGGGACGAAAATGGAAGTATCATCTCCCTCTTCTATGTTCATCTAGGAAAATCTACCAACAACATGGCGGAATTAATGGCACTGGAACAAGGATTAGAATTTCTAAAACAAAACAATTGCCAAAATGTAACAATAGAAGCTGATTCATAGTTAGTCAACAACGTGGCCAGGGGAATCAGTCATGGAACAGGGCTGGAGAAAGTTACAAAACATTGAAGGCTAGTACAGGTTCTCCATAAAACTCAGGGACATCTTCAGGGACTACATACTCTTAGATTCATCCATGTGTGGTGAAAGGCCAACAAGTTGGTTGATATTATTGCCAACCAAGGTGTCAGCTGTAAGGATAGAAGAATTTCGATGGATTGGCTCGCTATGTTACCAAGCAACCTAAAAGAAATATGCCATAACCAGGAGGAAGAAGACAAAGAAGTGTATAGGAACAAAACTCAGGAAGCTAATTCACAATGATCAGATTTTGGCAAGATTCACTTTCCTAGTTTGACAAGCCCAAGCTGGAAGATTGGTCAAGGCCAGCTGCTGCAACTATGGGATTCTCTTCCCTTCATTTCCCCGGTGTCGGGCGCAAGGTTATCTCGATTAGTAGGGAGGTGGAAAGTAACAAATGATGGCAGGAAACTTTTCACAAGTTTCATTGGTGGTACACAAAACCGCTTCCAAAGTGATCTAGGTGAGATCGCACCGCTTATATACGCAAGGCGGTTCCGAATTTTGGGCAACGAGTCCATTCAAATCTTGACGTGTGGATGAGGGTTGGGTTGGAAAACCACCCTCATTGCACACTAAAGTGTGATCACTTTAGCTGAGCGATGTGCGGCTCTACCGTTCGATGGGATTAAGCCAATCAATGATCAGATTGCTCAAGTGGTTTGGTGGAGTCCAGGGGTTATCCTTCGGGTTTCTTCTTGATGCGATATGGATCTCGAGATCCATAAGATGTTTGGACGATAGAGATTTAATGGCAGGATTTGGTTTTTGTTGGCGCGACTTTTGAGGGGAAAGTTATCGGAACCTGTGTTCCCCATTGTTTATTTTGTATGTTCTCAAATAGCTTGGAAGTGTTTTGCTTTGGGGGGTTCGAGGGCTCAGTTTCTGCCGAGCTTGCTCCTTGCAAGCCTAAAACCACACAATTTGGGGGCTTGGTGTACATTTTGTAAATTATGCTTTTTTTAGTGAATTTGAAGGCACAACTCTTGCTTAAGCAAAAAAACAAAAAAAAATATGATTAGAAATCACCATCTACATTGAAATCAGTGCATCTAGTGAAAGCAATCAAATAGGATTAGAAATCAACATCTACATTGAAATCAATGCATCTAGTGCAACCAATCAAATATGATTAGAAATCACCATCTACACTGAAATTAATGCATCTAGTGAAAACTAACAAATAGGATTAGAAATCACTATTTACACCGAAATCAATGCATCTAGTGCAAGCAATCAAATAGAATTAGAAATCACCATCTACACTAAAATCAACGCATCTAGTGCAAGCAATCAAATACAATTAGAAATCAACATCTACACTGAAATCAATGTATTTAGTGAAAGAAATCAAATAGGACTAGAAAACATCTACACTGAAATTAATGCATCTAGTGCAAGCAATCAAATAGGATTAGAAATCAACATCTACACTGAAATCAATGCATTTAGTGAAAGAAATCAAATATCAGCAGAAATCAAAATCTACACTAAAATCAATGCATCTAGTGCAAGCAATCAAATAGGATTAGAAATCACCATCTACCACGAATTCAATGCATTTAGTACAATAAATATTCTTCCCTTTCTCCCCCTCAATTTATATCTATATCTCCCTCCATATCTCCTTCTTTGTCTCTCTATCTCACCCAAAACATACAACCTCTCTCTCTATCTCTTCCTTTTCACTCCCTCTCTCTCTCTCTCTTCATGTTTATCTCTCTATGTCTTTCTTCTTCCTTTCCAACCCCCTTTCCAAATCCATCTCTTTGTCTTCCCTCTCTCCTCCTCTCTCTCCCTCCCTTTCTCCTCCTCTCTCTCAATTCCTCTCTCTCCCTTTCTCTCCTACCTCCCTCTCTCCCCCTCCATCTCTCTCTCTCTCTCTCTACCTTCCAACCCTGTCACTATATCCCTCACCCTCTCCTTCTTTCTCTCTCTCTTCATTCCTCCTCTCCCCTCTCCTTCATTTTATCTCCTTGAGTGAAATTAGTCAAATATGATTAGAAATCACTGTCTATAATGAAATAAATGCATCTAGTGCAATAATTCTTCTTCCCTCTCTCCCCCGTCCATCTATATCTATATCTCCTTCCATCTCTCCTTCTTTTTCTCTCTATCTCACCCCCCCCAAACGCACACAATTTCTCTCTCCATATCTATATATCTCTCCCTCTCTCCTTCCCTCTCTTCACCTTCCATCTATATATCTATCTCTCCTTGTCTCTCTTTTGTCTCTTTATATCACCCCCAAAACATACACACTCTTTCTCCATATTCATCTATCTCTCCCTCCCTTTTCTTCTCCCTCTCTCTCCCTCCCCCCTTATATCTCTATTCTCTCATGTTCTCCTATCTCCCTCTCTCTCCATCTCCCTTATCACTCCCTCTCTTTCTCTCCAACACTCTCTCTATGTGTCTTTCTTCTTACCTCCCTCTTGCTCTCCCTTTCTATCTCCTTCTCTCTCACATCCTTGCTCTCTTCTTTCGTTTGTCTCCCTTTCTCTCTCATCTCCCTCTGTCTCTCCCCCTCATCTATTTTTTTTTCTCTCTCTCTCACTCTCTCTCTCCACGGTCCAACTTTGTCACTATCTCTCCTCTTCCCCTCTCCTCTCTATCTCTCCTTCTTTGTCTCTCTATCACAACCCCAAACATATACACTCTCTCTCCATCTACCCCTTGTCACTCTCTCTCCCTACACTTTTACCTCTCTATGTGTTTCTTCTTCCCTCCCTCTCTTTCCTTCCAACTCCATTTTTATATCCCTCCCTCTCTCTCAAGTCCTCTCTCATCCTTCCTCTCTCCCCCTTTCTCTCCCTTCCTCTCACTCCCTCTATCTCTCCACCTCTATCACTTTATGTATTTGTTCTTCCCTAACATATATATCTAGAGTTAATATACATCATGATATATTAATATATATGATAACATAACAAATTTAATATTGTCTTAATCCTAAGTTATTAAATTTATAATATTAAATTTAATGATTTTTTTACATGGCATGATAACAAATATTTCAAATATTACAATTTTGACGTGGAAAGGTTTATGTGTTTAGAGGGTTTAATATATCTATAGGATATGGTTTTCCTTTTAAAGATTAATTTTATAAATATTTAATTGAAAGAAATATTAAAAGATTTCGAAGCAAGATTTTAGATTCTTTGTGTTAATTAACCTTTTTATTGTATTTTAAGAAATGGTGTTGACTTTAGTAAAGAGTAAAAATGTTTAAAATTTGACCTGATTTGGAATTTTAATGTGGTAAAATTCAATGTATATGATAAAATAACTATTAAACACATAAGATATTTGTATGGTAGTTTTTTCATTGGTTTCTTAGATTAAAAAAATACATTACAAGTATCTTATGTGTTTAAGAGTTATTTTATCAGATAGTTTGGATTTTGAGTAAAAAAATTAAATAATTAATACAAAACATTTAAATTAATTTATTATTTTTAGATTTTTTTGTTTATTATATATATATATATATTGAGGGACATGAGACAATTTTTAGATTACCAACAGACACCCTTACACATCATACTGGGTTGTAGAATGCGCCTTTCAGGGCCATGAATTTTAAAAGTGAGGCATGCAACCAACACATCATTCAGACCTATTAAAATATGAATTTTAAAAATGAGGCATGAAACCAAAACATCATTCAGACTTATTAAAATCCTAATAGGCCATGCCACCAAGAAAAAGGAGCACATAACATCTATTATAAAGTGAAGCAAATGAACCACTCATGTATCCCTGCATTTCCATGTTATAGTGGAAGAGGCTTTAAGATTTTGGTTTCAACACAAAAATGTGGAGTTTAAGGTTGTTGCTCAAGCAATATGGGAAGATGAAGTTGTTTCATCTTCCCTTGATAGTGCTGCATTTTGGGTTAAAGGGTTGCTTTATGTGATGTTAGTGAATGGATATTGGAATTTCTTTTGGAAGCCAAGTCCCAAAGAAGTTCCTCTTGAAATTTATGAGTAGCTTTGATGATTTTGCATGGGGAACCGTGTTAGTTCTATTAAAAAACGATGTTTGAATTAATAAAAAATACCCACTGGTCAACTCTACGAAAGAGAGTCTGAACCAGGAGAGTGTAGCCCTACAAGATGCTCTACATTGTCCATGTACGTCACACATTATATAGTAATCATAGTTTTAGGGAAGTTAGAACCATACCCTAGAAAATAGAAACTAATTCCTATCCTAAGGTATTGTGAACCAATTCACTATTCTAGGATATTCTCCATTATCTCTAACACTCCCCCTTAATGGAGAAGGTGTTCACAAATATTCCTAACATCTCCCTAAACATTTCAAACTTAATTTTTCCAAGAGGTTTAGTGAAAATGTTTGCAACATTATGACATGTCTTACAACATACAAGATGGATTTATTTTGATTTCACTTTCTCCTTGACAAAGTGCAATTGTGTATTAATGTGTTTAGTCTTCTTGTGAAACACTAGATTATTAGAAAGTTTGATTGAACTATGATTGCCGCATCTGATTGTTGTTGCATCTTTCTATTCTTCCCCAACATCCTAGAGAAGTCTCTGCAACCAAATTGCCTCACATGTTGTTGTGCACATGGCTTGCTACTCTGCTTCCGCTGAAGACAAGGAAATTGTGTTTTGTTTCTTGATGCTCCATGTAATCACCCTGGATCCAATGTTAAATGCATAGCCTGTTATGGATCTGCGGTCGTCTACATTTCTAGCCCAGTCTGAATCTATAAATCTTATCAATCTAACATATGAGGAATTAGTATAAATAATACCATAGTCTATAGTACCTTGTAGATACCTAAAAACACATTTCACTATATTCCAATGACTCTCAAGTGGCTTGGACATGTACTGACTTAGCACACTGACTGCATAAGCTAAATCTAGTCTAGTAGTGGTCAGGTAGATTAGGATCCCAACCAACTGTCTATAAAGTGTCGCATTTGTCGCTTTAGAGCCATCCTCACTCTGAAGTTTAATGTTCTATTGTAATGGTACTATTGCAGCCTTACACTAATCCATTTTGAATCTTTCCTGTAGACCTTTGACATACTTACCCTGTGACAGAAAAGTTGTCTGAATCTCTCCAGATCTCAAGACCCAAATAGTATCTTAATTCACCAAGGTATTTCATTTCGAACACCTGTGACATTTGTTGCTTGATTTATTTGATTAGAGTAATAGCATTGCCTATAATAATTAAATCATCTACGTACAAAGAAAGCAACACTATGTGCCTAGTTCATCTTTCATTATACACATTAGGGTCATTTTTACTTCTGTTGTAGCCAAGTTGCAAAAAAAATGAATCAATATTTTCATACCAGGACCTGGGTGCTTGCTTTAGTCCATATAGATCTTTCTTTAATCTACAGACTAAATGTTCTTTCCCTTTCTGGATAAACCCCTCGGGTTTCTCTAAATAAACCTCCTCTTTCAATTCTCCATTTAAAAATGCAGATTTTACATCTAGTTGGTGAATCATCCAATGTTTCTTAGTAGTTAAAGCAATTAACATTATGATGATATTTAGTTTAGCTACAAGGGAAAAGGTTTCTTCATTGTCAATGCCTTCTTTTTGTGAATACCCCTTTGCTACCAATCTAGCTTTTAATTTATCTATGGTTCCATCTGCATTAATCTTTGGTTTATACAACCATTTGCCACCTATGGTTTGTTTCCCTTTAGGAAGTTCAACCAGCTCCCAAGTGTTGTTCCTGATTATAGATTCATATTCTTGTTCCATAGTTGTTTTCCATTCACTAAATTCATTTTCTTCCTTATAACTAGAAGGTTCAACTACATTCATCATGCTAGTTATGAAAGCATTTTCCCTATATCTTGCTGGCAACTAAGCTTTCCTACCTGATCTCATGAGTGGTGGGGTAGCTTCAAACCTTGTCTAATCACCATTTTCTGGACTTGGCTTGATAACTACATCATCTTCTTTTCCTTGTTGTTGTTGTTGTTGTTGTTGTTGTATCTTCTATTGCTCATTTTCATCACCTAATTCATCACTTCCTTCTTCCACCAAGAACGGAATATCCCATTCCTCTTTTCACTTATCAGATTCTTCGTGATCCTGCTCATGGAATATGACATCTCTATTAACAAAAATTTTGTGAGTAGAGGGATTAAATAATCTATAAGCTTTATATTGTGAACAATACCCTATAAAGGTACATCTGATGGCTTTTGAATCTAGTTTTCTTCTGTCTTCTTTTGGAATATGGGAAAATTCTTTAGACCCAAACACTCTTAAATGTTTTACTGCAAGTTTAAATCCATGTAATGCTTCATAGGGAGTTTTAAACTCAAGACTCTTCGTAGGACTCCTATTTTTCAAATAATCTGTAGTATTCAATGCTTCAGCCCAAAAACCATTTGAAAGATCCTTACCTTTCAACATGCTCCTAGCACATTCCACCAATGTTCTGTTCTTTCTTTCTGTTACTCCATTCTGCTGAGGAGTATGGGGTGTTGCGAATTGTTGTAATATCCCATGTTATTTACAATACTTGATAAGTTCATCCTTCCTATATTCTCCCCCTTGATCACAGTGGAAAATTTTTATATGCTTCCATGTTTTCTTTTCAATCATGTTTCTGAACTGCTTAAAGTATTCAAATGTGTGAATTTTCTTACTCAGAAAATATACCCAAGAAAGCTTTGTGCAGTCATCAACAAACAATAAAAAATATAGTGCACCTCCTAATGACTTTGTTTGCATGGGTCCACAAAGATCTGTGTGCACTAATTCAAGTATGCCTCTATGTTTCTTCTCTACTCGAACTGGGAATTCTTCTCTATGCATATTTACTAATGTACAGGAATCAAAATAATTATGCACTTGCTTTAACATAGGAAGATCTCTTACCATTTCCTTTCTCTGAAGTAACAGCAAATCATTATAGTTGATATGACCAAATATCTAATGCCACAGCTCTTCTGTCGTCAAACTCGTTGTCGTCAAGGCTTGAACTAGTGCTGGTCTTACATCCAATTTGTACAGAGCTCCTGTTCGAATTCCTGTAGCGAGAGTCTTCATACCATCCAACAGATCTTTAATATAAAAGTTAGATTTAAAAAATTCAACTTTGAGATCTTGATCTATAATCATGGGTACAGAAATCAAGTTCTTTATTACACCGAGAACATAAATGACATTATAAATATGTCTTACAGTACCATTAAGTAAAATGATAGAATATTTTCCACACCCTTTGATCTAATGACTTCTATCATCACCTAGGTAGATTTGTGCTCCATCGTTGATTTCTTTGAAATCTTCAAACCATTGCTTGTTCCCCGTCATATGTGTTAATGCTCCCGAATCTACATACTAGATGTCTGCATCAACATTCTCATCAAAGTCTGCCATGAACAATCTGAAGTTCTACACATGATTATCATTCGAGAGATGACTTGCATGTCTTTTATGTTTCTGTTGTTGTTCATGATATTTCTTCTTCTTGCACTCCTTAGCTCTATGACCAAGTTTTCCGCAATAAAAACATTTAATTTCAGAGTTGTTTCTATTATGATGCATACCATGAGTCTGATTCGGTATTTTCTGTGAGTTTCATTCGTTTTGTTGTTGCAGATTTCCTTTTCCTTTGAAGAAGTTCTTTTTCACCATCAACGCAAGATCGGCACTTTGGGGCTTCAGAGTTGATCTTCTTTCTTCTTCTTATATTAATATTCCTTTCAGTTCTTCAAAATTCAGGATTTTCTCTCTCGCACTTATCCCAGTGATAAACATTTGGTAGTCATCGGTCACACCATTCATGGTAATTGTTACTAGATTTGTATCAGCAACTGTATCACCAATGTCTGCCAATTTGTTCTTCAGATCTTTGATCCTCGCTATGAAGGCAACAAATGTTTCATTCTCCTCCATCTTCAAGGATAAGATATTGCTCTTCAAGAACAGAAGATGATTTGTATTCTTGATCTCATACAAATCCTTCAATATTCCCCAAATTTCACTTGTTGATTTACATTCTCTGATATGTGCTATGATGCAGTCTTTCACTGACATCTACAGCAGCATCCTTGCTTTACCTTCTCGCTTCTCCCAATCTAGGATCAATGTTGATCTAGCGGCTGGCTTCTTCTCATCCCCATTTACAATCGTCCAAGTACTCTGCACTTCTAGTAGAGTCTTCATCTTGAATTTCCAATTCGCATAATTGGAGCCATCGAACTTGTTATGCTCATTGAAGTATGCTTCGATCATTTGATCATTCATCTTGGTGATTAAAAAATTTGACAGGTCAAAAAAATATATGTTAGATTTACCCCAGATCTATGTCAAAGACAGAAATCGCTGATCTCCGCGAGTCTGATTTATGGTATTTTCAACAGCCTCTAGCACTCGTTGATCCCTTATAGTCTGTGCGCCCTCTCCACATATAGGGTCGTCGCAGCCTTCTCTTGGCAGACCTCGGCCTCCACGTAGCCTTCTCTCGGAAGACCTCGTCCAAGACACAGCCCCTTTTTTTTGTTTTGCACAGTCGGCGCGATTTAGCACCATGGATTCATGACGGTCGGCGCGATTATACAACATAGATTTGTGATGGTCGGAAAAATAAAAACATGCATAAGTCTCACAGTGGGATTGGCGTGATTTTTCCCCCAAACCATGCAATGATTTAGCCTCAGGCACGCCTTTCAAATCCTTCACTCAATGAACAAGTTTGTCATCCCTAATGCTCTGATACCATGTTAAAAAGCGATGTTTAAATTAATAAAAAATACCCACTGGTCAACTCTACGAAAGAGAGTCTGAACCAGGAGAGTCTGGCTCTGCAAAATGCTCTATATTGTCCATGTAAATCACACATTATATAGTAATCATAGTTTTAGGGAAGTTAGAATTGTACCCTAGAAAATAGAAACTAATTCCTATCCTAAGGTACTGTGAACCAATTAACTATTCTAGGATATTCTCCATTATCTCTAACAAGTTCCATCAAATTGGTAGATGCATGGCTATGATCATATAATTTATATAGACTGTGTACTCATTTCCACTCAGTCCTCCCCGTGTTCTCGCTAAAAATCTTATTCTGGTCGCAATTGGAAATCCTTCCTTCTTCCTATATAATGGACAGGCTGTTGTGTATTTTTGCACTTCGAAGTAGTTGATTCAGCATCCTATGCTTGAATAACTATGGTATTTGTAGGATACAGCCAAGATAGCAGGCTTCCTATAGAATTTGATATAACTGAACATTGCTACCAACCTGACTCTCGCAAAGAAGACATATTGGTTGTTCAAATGATGAGGTGGAGTGATGGTTTCTATGTGAAGATCAAAGATCACTGGCGGCTATCCGGTATTCACCGTGATGCAATTCTTCTATCAAATGCATAAATGTTTATATCTGATTACTTTTTCAAGTTGCATATGGTGGAATATTTTCCATGTGCAAACGTCCAGGTCGAATTGTTAGTTGAAGCACAACACCAGACAGTGGCAACTGGTGACCTTGCTCTATATTCTATAGAAGCCTTTATCTATTAAATGTTGTATAGATATAGTTTAGTCTGATTTATAGTTGATTGCATCATCTTCCCTACATCCTTCACAAATAATTGGTGCTGACATGGGCAAACAAGGTTGTGGACTACTGCATTGGAAAGAGTTGAGCTATAAAGTTGTGGGTGATGGCGAGTTTAGAAATGTGTTGTAATGAAGTCACATGAAAAGGAAAGCTTGGTTGTGGGTGGCATTGTAAGCCAATTATGGGACTTCACTGCATCCAACGCTTGAACACTTCAAACTTGCAACTCTTTTCCTTGTCATAGGTGGCTAGTTGGATGTTCAATCCATGATGAGACTTTCTGAATTATGATTTGCCATGGAGTTGTGAAACACAACCTCATCTAAGTTGCAATTTTCTTCCCAATCTAATAACACTGCGCATGGTATATTGCGACCTCTGATCAACGCCCAAGATGGAAACTAGTATATCAGTTGTAAGTCGTATCCATATTTATGTTTTCCAATTGCGATCTCTACTGGAGTTACAAATTGCAGCTAAATGAAGTTGCAATTCACACTACTGATACCCTCACTAGTTGTATGATGTTGTGATTCACACCATTGATGCCTTCATCAACTGTATGATGTTGTAACCATCGTCCCATACCATAATTTCAATTACTCTCTCTTGTCATCCCTCTAAGTCACTGACCTCATATCCAAACATTAGAAGCTCTACAATAAAGTGCACCTCCCTTGCAATTAGGAAATGCGACTCGTGTTTATCTTTGATTGGATTGGATTTTGGGTTTCCTCCTCCATCATCACACTAGTAATGGAAAACGTGTAGGTATTGAGAGACCATATGTAACATGTTTCCAAACTGGTGGAATGAATGAAAGCCTTATTGGAAAATGTCACTCCTACTTGTCTTAGTTGTGATTCTTACTAAGTAAAGGAGTCTATTCCTAGTAGTTAGGATCTTTTTCATACATTGGCATGTGGTTGAGATAATCTTTCAACCAACAGATTGTGTGTGCATGTATATATGTAATTACATTTGATTAATGAAAATATAAACATTATCGATTTTTATCATAGTATCAGAGCCTTAAGGGCCTGGCCCCTCATGGGCTTGGCCCATCTTGGGCTGAGGGGAAGTGTATTTCATTTTAGTTTTTAAATTTTGTTTGTCATCTATCGAAACCTGTGGTTAATTTTAAGTGGTTTGTTCGTGGCATCTCCATTGTCGGATCTATGAGGAGTTGCAAAGATTGAAATAGATCTATGTTTGTAGGCATATCTGGGTTCGGTGAGTGAAAGAAAGTTTTGTCACGTGCTCAAATTTGACATGGGTACACAGCGGGCTGTGGTGGATCAGCGTGTATGTCGTTAGTGTGCCTCACTGGTGGATCGTTAGTGTGGCCACATATTATCAAATACATTGAGACAAGTAACGGGAAGCCCATCTAGACTATTGGCCCCATTTTACCCTATGATTACATCACAAGATCCTATGTTACAACCCCTCTGGATCGAGAAGAAGCATCGATCTCGGAATGGCTGAACCAGCAAGCGCCGGGTTCTGTTTTCTATGTTTCATTTGGGAGCATGAATTTTCTGTCCCTTACCCAGATTTGAGAACTCGGATTTGGTATCCAAGGTAGCAGGAAATCCTTCATATGGGTTCTGTGTACTCCACCGAAAACCAAGAACAAGAGGGGCCCCTCGCAGTTGCTGCTCCTGGAAGGATTCGCACATGATACCTCCGGGTGAGGCTTGGTGATCAGAGGATGGGCGATGCAACTGCTCATCCTATCTCATCCTTCCACGAGTGCTCTCATTAGCCACTGCGGGTGGAATTTCATGATGGAGAGCGTGAGCAGAGGGATACCCATCATCTATTGGCCCATGGTGGGTGAGCAGTTCCTTAATGCCAAGTGGTTTGTAGAACAGCTCGAGTGGTCATGCAAGCACGGAGGGGATACGGTGGTGTCGTTCCGAGAGAAGAGGTGGAGAGGGTTGTGAGGTTCATCATGGAGGATGAAGGGGATCATGAGCTGAGAGACAGAGTCCAAGATGTGGCTGATGTCGCTCGGGCAGCAGTGGTGGATGGCAGGTCATCTGCTAAAAACTGGGATTCCCTAGTGAAACACATTCCTTTTCTCAAAGCTTCATCGAATCAATTCACTTGAGAGAATTTGTGGAACGCTATCGTGGATCTGGTGTATATGCTATGGCGCGAAGAATTTGATTCATCCTGTGGATCCAATATGCTATTGTCTGTGACCTGCGTAACATTCCACCATTTGGATTTATTTGGACTCACAAATTTTGGATCTAGTCAAAAGATATTGATCGCGGAGATTTGAATTTGCAGAGTCCCCTATAGCCATGGTTGTTGTTGCTTCTTACTGCACTGAGTCATTGGAAAATGGTTTCAAAAAGGCTCTCAATTTGAAGAGTGGTGAGGGGGTTCGTCACGAATCTATGAGTCTGCTACCTGGTTCGTGCTCGAGCTAATGTGGCTGCTGGTGTGTAGGCAATAATCAGTGCAATGGAGGTCGAGTGGGTGCAGCGATGGCAGCGGGTGTAGTAGTGGCAGCGTCCTGCACTTAGGGATTTGAGGCCCAACACTGTTAGCAATAATGAGAATCTCTACTATGAAGCCACTGGAGTCATTGTTTGCTCTATTGGATCGTGGTATAACAATTATTGCTCGAACATATTCAAAACTTATCTGATCGATGCAGAGCCTATTCAGGGGAAGGCATATAAGGTGTTGTTGAATGCTCAGGAAGCGGCGATTGATGTGCTCAAGCCAGGAAATCTTGTGAGCGCTGATTATAAGGCCACGGTAGAAGTTGTTTTGAAGTTTTTTTTTATGTCTTGGAATGATGGATAAAATTAGTGTGCGCTTATTGAGCTTAGCTAACTCAATTTAGGTAAAGTTATTTTGTTAGAATTCACGACTCTAACAAATGACGATAGGTTAAGTATGGAGTTCCAAGATTTAATTGAAAAATAAAAAGATGCCCAAGATGTGAAACATGTAGTAATAATGATTAAACGATGATGGACAACAAGGTGAAAGTGTGCTTGTGGAATAGACTCTATTATGTTGTAATGTGAATCACATTTGTAATGTAAGCAAGTCTAGGATGTTTTATAGTGGTATTTGTGAACTATGTACCTGGTAACTCTAGAGTTGGAGTGTGAAATGTAAGCCTTGTAAGGCATGTGTATCTCCATACAATTCGTGGTAATCTAAAAACCACTTTGTATTTGCATTGTCGGTTGGTGGTAAGCCAGAAACCACATGTAAGGGTGAAGTGGGACTGAGATTCCTATTGGAATGGTTTAGGGTTAGCTGAGAAAACCCTTGGCTTGGTTGAGTCGGGTCTTTGGAGTGCCCTAGTGGTAGGTTTGTAGCCCAGAGTGGTTGGAGTGCCCTAGTGGAAAGTTGGTAGCCCATAGTGGTTGGAGTGCCTTCCTGGCTGTGTTGAGCCTTCATGGCTAAGTTGAGCCTTGGTCGTTGTGTTTAGCCTTGGTGGATGAAAGCCCTTTGTGGCATGGTTTAGGGTGATTCGATAAAACCTAGGGCATGGTTACGAGTAATCCAATAAAACCCATGATGATATTGGAGAGGGATTTACAAGTACAAGTATAGGTGTGCACTTATAATGGTTGAAAGAACCATGTATGCAAAGGACATCGTACAATACTGGCGGTTGTAGTGGTTAGTACCCATGCATTCCAGTGGATGGTTGCTCCTTTATATGGAGATCAACAAATTCTTTTTATGTTTGACCACAACTAGATTTTGCAGATTGATATTCAGACAAGTAGTCATAAAGTGGGAATGTTGGAAAATGTAACTCCTACTTGTATCAGTTGTGATTCTTACTAAGTAAAGGAGTCTGTTCCTACTAGTTAGGATCTATTTCCTACATTGGCGTGTGGTTGAGATATTCTCTCAACCAACAGATTGTGTGTGCATGTATATATGTAATTACATTTGATTAATGAAAATATAAACATTATCGATTTTTATCAAGCCTAAATGCAAATGATGGTGAATGCGATGTGAGTAATCAAGTACAATGGTCTCTAAGGGTTAAGAAGCTTGCTCGGTCAAAGCTTAACCGGAAAGCTAGATGGGAGAAAAAGTTGAAGATGGAGTAAGAGGAGAAAATGCACTGCTTACGTGGAGCTTGAACTAAATCATGACAACAGAGAGTTTGCTTTCCTCACAAGGTGCATTTCTAGCTGAAAAGGTACAAGTCACAAATCCCAAGAGTGTTCACCATAGGTCGCATTCTATTTGGAGGTCGCAATTCCATCAACACTTCGCACAATCGCACTTTAAAGCCTCAAGGAAGCCACCGGAAATGTGACCTGCCTTCAACTGCGACCGTGCGACCTCCAAAGGTCACAAAATCGCATTATATGGACTAAGACAAGCGACCAGAAATGCAATTTGCATTGGATTGTGATTCTATGACCTCTAGAGGTCGCATTTCTAAATAAGACTACTCCTAGCACTGGACCCATGACTTGCATAGTGATCTACACTGGGATACCAAATTTCATTCTTATATTGAGATCAAGAATAACATATGAAAATGCGGAAGTTGATTTGTCAGCATGTGTAGCTAGAGCAATTGATATCTTTGATACCATATCACGAATACATGGCACGTGGGTTGGTAGCCCTAACGAGAGGCTTGTTCACGTAATCGAAAATCTTCATCATGTTAGTGAAAAACTAATATTTTAGTGAAGATTCGGTCGAGAACTTATTAGAAAGTGATAGGACCAGTAACTCTAAATGGATCAACTCATCACCGAAGCTTATGAAGATGGAAAATAACCTATCCATATTTCGTCTATAGTTTAGTAAATTTGGAGCGTGAGGTGTGTTTTTTCACGAGCAATAGAGTAGAAACATATGTTCATTTTATATTTTATATTCAATCCAATGAGGAGAACTGCAATGGGTGTAGACTATACATGTTTATGATCACATCATTATGTCTTAGGTGATGCTCAGGAAATAACCTTTGAAAATTCATTGGTAAAGACATGGACATATTTTATGGATGCTATTCTTCTCAAGTTTGTATAGGATCTCAATAGTTCCAATAGTGGGAAGGCTCTAACTGAAGCACTAACGCACATAAAACCAATACACGCTGAAACATTGAATATGGAAAAGCAATTTCTCCACATTTTGAATCTTTGTAGGTGACTTGGAACTAAATACAATTTCTTGCAACATGTTTATCTATTCCGGGGAAGTTGAAAGAGATACGTTAATGAGGGATGTTGGAATGGAATTTTTTAAGAGTATCTTGGAGGATTGGAGTATCAGCCAAATAAATCTTCCCAAAACATGGTTGAGGAATATCAGGATGATCTTGCATGAGCTTTATAGATAATAACAATATTATGATTTAAGGAAAAATATTATTCAAGGATCCAAAGTTGATTTTTGTTTTTCACGAGTATTTTTACAATTTTAGTATTGTTTCTTGAATGGAAATGTGTATTACTTTAATTTTCTTTTGCAAGACGAAGGTTTTCTTGCAAAAGGCTAGGAAACTAGGGTTTCCATGAGCATGTGAGATGGATCCATATAAGCTTCAAGGACCATTGAGTAAGCTCAAAGGCATAACATCAAAGTTAGTTGGGCTCAAAGAAGGGGCAATAACCTATGCAAGTCTCCCTATCATTGCAACACTATTAGCAATAAGGGTTCTAGGGTTTCCAAGAACCCTATGTACTCACCTAGTGTATTCTTTGTTATCATAATGTAAATGTTCCTCATCATAATGTCAACAGCTATACAGATGTCACTTGAGAATGTAATATTCATTAGAGCATAAGATAACAATAAGGGAATTCATGAGTCTTGAGGGTAGGTCAAAGGTCACGATAGGTGAATAGTCACCTCACCTCTATAAATATGCCCTAGGTGAATAGTCACCTCACCTATTTAATATACCCTCACGCCTCATTTGAAGGGACTTTTAACACTAGAGCTAGACTAACAATACTAGATAGTTCATATTTGCTTGAAGAGCTAGAGGAACTCAACCCTTGCCATCTAGTAGGATGAGTTGTAGTGAGGCTAGGGTTTGCATTGGATAATGATATGAGCAGCCCATGTTTCATTGTTGGGCTTTGATGAATTTCAGGATGTGTACGTGCATTTGCAGCAACAATAATAAGAAGTAGTTCATTTATGGCACTAATTCCCATGCTTACTCATTGTGGTTGTGTCAAATGTCTTTTGTTTTCACTATATTTGTATGTGTGCTTTCATATCGGAAACATGTTATGGACTAGTTTGTAGTTATTGCATGCATGTTTCCTTTCGAATCTTTGCTTACTTATTCCACACCATCCCGGTGACCTATTGTGAACTAATTTGCAATTAACCTTTGGTATGTTCTCGTTTATGTATGTTTAAGGAAGTACTTTTTCATTGATCCTTTTCATGGCATACTTCTTCTTATAGTTGTTGTTATGTTCTTGTACCTCTTTCTGGAGTCTATCAATCTTGTTGACCTTGTCCCATTATATGATAACTTTATTCTTGCTTTCACTCTAATATATTTTCATTTGATATACAAGAATGAAACATTCATGGTGGAAGTTGGGCCTACATACTAAATGGGGCTCCTATCCCAAATAATGTGAGGTCTAATTGGGACTTTGCGTGAAGGAGAACCCCTAGCTATTGGTGGCATCCAACACCATCAACATAAACATGTCCCAATACCTAGAGACATCAGACATGAGTGAAAATTTGTCCACTTACAAACCGCTTATAAGTTACTTTATATGGCATTGTAGTGATAATTGTGCTCATTACAAATTGATAACCAAATTATGATAGGTTTTACCACTTTATAAAAAAAAAATGAAATAAGAATAATGTTTTGTATAAAGTTATCATTATAGATATAAAATTTATTTATGATTAACACAAATTTGAATGAATTTACAAATTCCTAAATAAATAAGATTAATTACTCAAATAAATAAATAAATTAATTAAATTAAATTAAAATTAAAAATTAAACTTCATAGATATTAGGAATTACTTTTTTTTTTTCAAAATTCCCAATTCCAAAATCCTTTACTATACAAAAGTATGCATTTTCCAAATTTTATTTTTTTAAGTTTTAATTTTGTAATATTTTTAAAATTTTATTTTTATTTTTTCCAAAAATATTATTGTAACATTTATTTAAATATAAAAAAATAAATTTAATCTCTATTTACACATCATTTATCATAATAATTATATAATATCAATCCGTTTTATGAAAATTTTCCTGCATTCCCATGCGCATACATATGCTCATAAAAACTTTAAAAATATCACTCCTCTTTAGAAAACCAAGTTCATCATAAAATTTACTAATTTAAATAAAAGAATACACCAAACCATACCTACCATGAGAAACTTTTATCAAAAATGCATACAAGATATTATAACTAGTTTAAACCAAAAAAGCAAAAGAAAGTCATCCATTAAAATATTATTATAAGCCTAGCTAAAATGAAAACTCTTCGAAAAGCTATATTTCAAAAATTCCATCTCTTATACAATCTTCCCATACAAAAATGAAAGAAAAAACTTCAAATATATATATATATATATATATGAATTGCAATTATAGAAGAAAATGAAAATGATGATGAAAAAGCAAAAAAAAACCATCCATTTAAAAAATTATTACAAGCCTAACCAAAATGAAAATCTTCGAAAAGCTATATATAAAAAATTCCATCTTTTATACAATCTTCTCATATAAAAATAAAAGAAAAAAATTCAAAAGAATATATATATATATATATGAATTGGAATTGCAATTGGAATTGGAGAAAAAAATAAAAATGATGATAAAAAAGAAAATGAAAATGAAAATTAAAGTGCACCAACCCTTCACCCACTTGTATTTCATCATACAGCTCCATGATCGCACATGCAATTCCATAATGGCAAAAGCACCCATAACCATTTTAATAAAGTGGAAAAAACACCTTTATATCATCATTAAATATCAACTGATTTTAGATTTAAGGAGTTTTTAAATTGTATTTATGACTAGTTTATACCAATAAAATAATGTCAGATACTTCAAAATAAATGTCCAATACTTGAAATGTGTATACAAAAACCAATTAACAACGAGTTATGGAGGACCTTTTACCCATTTGTAAAACATCCTATAATTAAATATAGGCAAGCTTAAACACGATAGAAAAACACTTGACTTTATCTAATAATTATCATACATGGCTGTATAGAAACTATCATGACTTCCACCCTTTTATACAGCCTTAGTGGCATATAAATTCTCATTAATATTTTAAAATAAAGCCATCACCCATATGAAATCACAAATTATTCAAATTTCATATAAATTTAAACAAACCGAAAAAAAATACATACATCCTCTATGTTTATAGATGTTATCGAAATTTGCAACAATAATGTTCCAAAACATAAACAAATGATATCACATATCTAACATTCAAGCTTAAAAATTCCGAAGCAGTTTTATTATTGAAAAGCGGAATTGATTTGTGAAGCACACTAAAATGGTGGAAAAAAATATTCTTAAATATTTGTTAACATATATTTCAACTAACTTCTCTAATAAGAGCTTAGGAAGATCTTAGAATTTGATTAAAAACCCAATTCCTCGATCATTTATCTATAAAAACCTTGTCATCTTCTCTTATACCCAATTAACACGCGCATTTCTTTGCACACCATTCCAACATAGAGATAGCGAACCTAAAAAGGATAGGTCATTTTATGCTTATTTCCATAGAGTACACCAACTAGGTTCCTTTCTTTTCCTTTTCTCTAGCATTTCTTACGTTAGATATTTATTTTTCATCACTGCACACATCTACACCTTACTCGATGATGAGATTTTCATATTCTATATAATATTGTTTCATTATTCTTTTTCTTATAAATAAATTTTTTTGAACATAGTGATATACTCCAATCTTGGCATATAATCTCTCTATGTAAAATTTACTTACCAAAAAATAAATCTTTCTCTTCATAAATTCTTTTATGGATTTCTTTTTTATTTCTAAACTTTTATGGATATTTCACTAGCCACTTTATCACAATATATTTATTAGAATATATTAAAAAAATTGAAATCTACACTATGAGGGTTTATATTTCTTTAGATTTCTGGATTTGTTAATCATTGGTTATTGTGTATGCATGCAAACTTTAATTATGCATAAAATAGAAAACAATGAATTAAAACTCATAATCCACAAATTAAAACAAGTTATAGACTACGAAAACCTTTTGGGAGAAAGCCTCGCTAGAAGGTGAGGCATCTATGCTCTCTTTCTTTAAATGGAAAATGGAGAAAAGTATAAAGAAGTGAGGCTTATGGCCCACGAGCTACTATAGTGACAAGCCATATCTATGTTCTCTCTCCCCCTATCCACTGTCATCCACTTTGACCATTTCTGAAACAAAATGCAGTCTAATAGAACCCAACCCCTTTTCCTCCTAGCGGCCTAGTTATAACAAAGATTGAAAACCTACTAATGAGTAAGTTCGACTTCTTCAAATTTTAACGAGAGTTACGATATCTAGTTTTCTAGGGACTTCTTCATCATGATCATGTGGCTATGCCCTTTTTGATGAAAAACGGGGGTTGATATGGCTTCTTATCTAATTATTGTGCTCAAAACAGGAAAACCAACTTTCGGGTTGCATAACTTTTGCATACAGATTTTGATTGAGGCAATTTTTGTTTTATTGAAAAGGTATATATATGTAGAATAACACTATTTTAGTGTTTGTTGTCTAATATTTGATATTAGAGACTAAAATCTTAGGTTATTTCTATATCAATCAAGACAACTTGAAATTTTTGCTATAACATTTTCTCTTGTAAGATTTAGACAATGATTTTTTTAGGAAAATTAGGAGAGATAGAAGGATGTAGTTGGGTCAAAACTTCAGTATCTAGTTCATTTTAACTTTCAAGGTATTTCCCATGGAAATTTGTGACTAATCCTAAAATTATCTTTAAAAGACTCTTATTAGGATTTTCACCATATGTATTTTTTTCTGGGAAGTTTTTGATAGTGAAATTTCATGAGATTTAGAAGACATGTTATAATACACATGATCAAAGTTATAGATTACATTTCATTATGTTCTTAAAGATATAACCTATGGAAGATTAATTACAATGAACTAGTTAATTCGCAAGATTGATATGATGAAGTTTGATAGCAAGATCCTATAACATAACCATATTATGGATGGAGCCATTCTTTGATTTACACCGAGTATCAACATTAAAAAATCTAACTATTGCATCCTTATATTGAGAAAATGATAAATTTATTGTGTATTAATGGAATTTTGAAAGAAAAAGGGATCCTATTATATATTGATCCATTTTTAAATATGAATTAATAGCACATTATGTGTAGAAATTCCTTGTAGATTCAAACTGCTAATTGTAATTTACTAAAACAATAGACTTGAATCTACTCTACCAACTACGGAAACAATTAACGATCAAGAAATCATGAAGCATACAAGAGAAATAATTCAATCAACACATTACACAATGATTTCCTGGGAAAAGCCACAACTAAAAACCCCTGTTATCTGTATATTGTATTAGTCAGAAAATATGAGAAGATTACAATGATTTTCTCAAGCCCGAGCAACCTTTGCACTATCTCTATCTTCCTCACATCTTCCTAGACAAGCCTTGGCCAATACTCAACCAATTCTATTCTTTCCCAAGTCTCTATTTCCTTGCGTTGTTTCCCTAGGATTTAGCCCCTATTAATTAAGGAAATTCCTTAATTGGAATTGCGCAATCCATCATAGGCCTTCCTCTAACTACATGCACCACCTGTACAATTTGGATGATTATACAACTCATAGTACACTGCCCTTGAACTCCAATTTCAACTCGGTAAGTTGAATATCACACATGCATGAGTTAATTATGGAGAAATTATCAGTTAACTGGTTGAACACTGAAGTTGCACCCCACTGCTAGACCTCCTACTAGTTCCTCCAACAATTGGAACTAGTTTAACTGACTTTAACTCAGTTAAACTGAATTAATTAATTACAACTCAAAACAAACTCAACCAGTGCTCCTATAAAGTAGGAGACACTCTACATGACTCAAGTTAGACCCTCAACTCGAATTAACTAAACCAACTAAGTCAAATTAACTTAGTTAACTCATACAAGTTGTCTTGTGATGTGGAATTACAATTTTTCTCCTAATTTAATTCAAGGGAAAATTAAACTAGGATTTTCTTGTTTCATTTTCAGCACTCCCTCTCAACAATAAATGGATTATCACATACCCCTTATACCTCTATGGAACTTCAATTTTCCTCTTGACAGTGCCTTACTCAAGATGTTTGCATCTTGTTCCTCTGTAGGAATATACTCTAGCAACATGATCTACCTCTGCACACAATCTCTGACATGGTGATACCATATGTCGATATGCTTGGACTGATCATGAAAAATTGGATTCTCAGAGAGTTTGATACAACCCTAATTGTCACAATAAATCACTATAGGAGGCATCTACTGACCAAATAACCCAATAAGGATCTTCCTCATCCAAATAGGCTCACAAGTTGCTTAACTAGCAACCATGTACTCTGCTTCTGCTGAATGAGTGCAACTGATCTCTGCTTCCTCATGTACCAAGAAACTATTGTTGACACAATACTGAAGATTCCCCATAATTTGTTCATCATGTCTCATGGACTCCCTGCCCAATCTGCATTTGTGAAGCCTTGCAGCTTCACTCCCTCTGTTTTTCTGTACCAAAGACCAAATTGATTGGTGCCTTTGAGGTATGTAAACACATGTTTAGTTACCTTCTAATAGATTTTGGTTGGCGTCACCATTTCTTGACTAATCTCGTTAACTACAAAACATATGTCCAGTTGTATGTTCAACAAGTACGTAAGTGAACCCACAAGCTACCTGTAAATAGTACCATCTACTACTTCTCTTGAAGTAGCATCTTCCTTCCTCTATTTCCTTGCTAGAGGAGTCTCCATGGGTTTACTTCTCTCCATGTGGAATTTCTTCAGTATCTCATTGGCATACTTTCCCTTAGAGGCAAACAGTTCCCCATCTCCTTTGCATACTACCATACCAAGGAAATAATGCATGAGCCCCATGTCCTTCATCTTGAATTCTCTTGCAAGTTCCTCTTTGCAATATTTGACCATCTTCTCATCACCTATTAGGATTATATCATCGACATATAATACTATAATCAATAAATTACCTTCAACCACAATAGGGTAAAGGTTTGAATTTGATTCACTTTTGGTGAATCCCAACCTGGTGAAATAGTTATTGATCATGGTGTACCAAGCACAAGGTGCTTGTTTCAATCCATACAGCGCTCGCTTGAGTCTACACACATGTGACTCTCTGTTGAAGGTCTCAAATCCTTCCAATTGTTCAATGTACAACTCTTCCTCAATCACTCCGTTGAGGAAGGCTATTTTCATATTCATCTGATGTATCTTCCATCCCATCTACGTTGAAAGTGTTAGAATAGATATGATTGAAGAGTACCTTGCTATTGGATCAAAGGTCTCCTCATAATCAATTCCACCCACCTGATAGAAACACTTGGCCACAAATTTGGCCTTGTGTTTCTCAACACTCCCATATGTTGCCTACTTCACCTTGTAGATCCAACTAGAACCTACCACTGACTTGTTCTCTAGTCTTGGGACAACTTCCCAAGAACTATTATTGGTAATGGAGTCATACTCCTCTACCATGGCATCAACCCATATTGGTTGTTACACTGCTTCCTCGAATGATCATGGCTCAGTCTCTACACTCTCACTCATCAGAGCCATGTAGCTAATGTACTAATCTGGTGACCTCCTCTACCTGCATTGTGATGCGGGTGCTCCCACATTCTCTCTAGCATCATGCATAAATTTGTCAGCGTCTCTGGTGTGCTTCCTTCCATCTCTAGATGTATATGCATGAGTGGGTGTTTCCAATCTAAAAGATCCTCATCTTCATGTAACTGAATCTCCCTCTCAAGGGAACATATCATGGCCTTCTCTTCATCAAACTTCACATATCTACAAAAAATTGTTATCTTATGAGATGGAAGGTACACTCAATAGTTTTGAGGTGTATTAGTGTACCCTAAAAATATGCCCAACTTAGTTGTCAGCTCTATCTTTTTCCTTGCATCCTTGGTAACATGATAGTAAACTGATGAACCAAAGATCCTGAAGTGTGACACATCTGGTTTCTTCCCTGAAAAAGCTTCCTTTTATGTACTCATCCCGAAAATATGATGAGGACTCTTGTTCTACAAATATATCGTTGTGTTTCATGCTTCATCCCACAAGTGCAACGAAAGGCCCTAATCATGTGACATTGCTCGTGCATCTCCCACAATACTTATGTTGTTTCTTTCAATGACACCATTTTTTTGTGGGTTATGGGGTTTTATTAACTCCCATTTAATGCCTTCTAATGCACAAAAGTTCTCGAACTCATTTGACACATTCTCCACTGTTATCGCTTTGGATAGCATTCACATTCTTTCTTGTGTATTTCTCAGCAAGTGCTTCAAATTCACAAAATTTGAAGAATATATGTTCTCTATTCTACATGAAGAAAATCCAGCACTTACGTGAGAAAACATATACAATATCACATAATATCTATTCTTTTTCATGGAGGATGATGAGAAAAGTCCACTCACAAGTTGCGCTCAACTTTCCTTATCATGAAATATGGATTTGGTGTACTTCCCCAATGTACACCCTTTACATGTATCTTTCTACTTTAGTGTACCCTTGGGAAGTCGTGTAGAAATATGTTGCATGATCTTCAAAGATCCATGGTGCAAATGGCCCAATCTTCTATGCCATAATTCACTAATGTCTCCTCTATGCACCTTCTCTACTATCATCCTCAAAGAAGCATAGTCTTCTACATCTAATTTGTATAGGTTCTTCACCCTAACCCCAATCCACTTCACTTTTCGTGTAGCTATGTGACGAAGGAAAGCCTTTCCTTTTCTAAATATCATATCATATCATATCCACGATCTTCCAACATAGCAATTGAAACTAAATTCTTCTTCAGACTTGGAACATACATGACATCTTTTAATGTGAGAGTAGAACCAAACTCCCTCTCAAAATAAATAGTACTAATACTTGTTTCATTATACCTTCCATCATCTCCTATCTTGATGTGCATCTAAATGTCCTTCTCCTCCAAGTCAATGAAAAATTCTTTGTTTCCCGTCGTATGGAATGAGGCTCCACTATCCATATGCCATAGACTACCATCACTGATGTCACCATGCATGCAATGACTGTGAAATCCAACTTGGATTATGAAGCTAGAGATTCACCTTCCACTCCTCCTGAGGGCTTCTTGTCAGACTTCTTATGCAGACACTTCATGGCATAGTGTCCCAGCTCATGACATTGAAAACATTTAATCTTCGACAAGTCCTTCTTCTTATCGCCCTAACTAGAACCCCCTTTGGACTGGGATTTCTTCCCTTTCCCTTTATTTTCCTTTCCAACCAAGGCATAGTTCTCCTCATCATCATGCTTGGATGAGGTTTTGTCTCTGGTGTTTCGCCTTATCTCTTCCTGCACTAAGTCAAACCACAATCGCTCCTAATTTGGTAGCTTCTCCCTCCCATTTACAAAATCCTGGTAATTGTGCTAACTCTTTGGAAATCATAGAAGTGCTAGGATCACCAGATCATATTCAACAATTGTAATACCAATGCTCCCAAGTTCATACCGACATTGGGTGAACCTACTCAGATATTGTGGTACGATGTCACCCTTCTCCATCTTGATCTTTCGAAGCTTTTCCTTTAGTGCCAGCTTCTCGTGGTCACTGTTGTTCTGACAAAAGTGTATGAAGGCTTTCCACATTGCATATGGCATATTCTTCCCATGGATATTCAAGACAATATGATCTCAAACTGCTTCTAGTATGATCATCCTTGCCTTTGCCACACATTTCCTCCACTCTGCCAAATCTTGAGCATCGACTATTAGAGGTTTAGGAATATCATTAACTATAAATTCCTTCAACCCATTGTATTCCAACACTACCTCCATCCTGTCCTTCCAAACAATGTAATTTGAGCTACCCTCAAGGGCGTACTCAAGTCTCAATCCATAGAATGACATCATGCTGGCTTTGAAGAATGATCCTGCAAATTCGATTTCACCTGCAAAGACAAACTTGTATTTTTCTTTTCTAGTGTGATTTTAGCTATGATACCATTTATAAATTCCTTGTCGATTCAAACTGCTAATTGTAATTTACTAAAACAATAAACTTGAATCTACTCTACCAACTGCAGAAACAATTAATGATCATGAAATCACGAAGCATACAAGAGAAAGAATTCAATCAACACATTAGAAAATGATTTCCTAGTGAAACCACAGCTAAAACTTGTGTTATATGTATATTGCATTAGTAAGAAAATATGATAATATTACAATTCTTTGCTCAAGCCTGTGCAACCTATGCACTATCTCTATTTGTCTCACAGCTTCCTAGACAATCCTTGGCCAATAATTAACCAATTTTCTGCTTTCCCAAGTCCCTATTTCCTTGCAATGTTTCCTTGGGACTTAGCCCTTATTAATTAGGGAAATTTCTCAATTGGAATTGCACAATCCATCATAGGCCTTCCTCTGATTGCATGCACCACCTCTACAATTTGGACTATTATAGAACTGATATTACACAACCCTTGAACTCCAATATAAACTAGGTAACTCATAGATCACACATGCATGAGTTATTTATGCTTGAATTATCAGTTAACTAGTTGAACACTGATGTTGCACCCCACTACTAGACCTCCTACTAGTTCCTCCAAGAGTTGGAACTAGTTTAACTAACATTAACTCAGTTAAACTGAATTAATTAATTATAACTTAGAATAAACTCAACCAGGGCTCCTATAAAGTAGGAGACACTCTACATGACTCAAGTTGGACCCTCAACTCGAATTAACTGAACCAACTAAGTAAAATTAACTTAGTTAACTCATACAAGTTGCCTTGTGATGTGGAATTACAATTTTTATCCCAATTTAATTCAAGGGAAAATTAAATCAGGATTTTCTTGTTGCATTTTAAACATTATGGGGATATTAAGAGAAATGTATAATTTTAACCAAGTACTAAATATTCGGGAAATAATTCCAATTACAAAAAATATTCAACAATTCTAAGAACTAAGCCTCATTGCAAAGAACATTTCAAAGGATAATTTTTTGGATCTCTTTATGGCACTTTACAGGAGAGCATCCAACATTAGGTGTGCGTCTTGGAACCTAAACTCCTAGACCATGTTTTCAGTCTAGCAAGGAAAGTTGAAAGTAAACATATGACAACTACAGAAAGCACCATCTTTCGTCTCCCAACCTCACTCAACCAATAAGGTTCAAGGAAAATTTTAGGGGATAAATTTTTTCTATGCACTAATTTTCCATGCTTTTGTGAAAAAGATGTGTAGATTTACAATCTTTCTAAAACGTTTTTGCCCAATTTCTATAAGATAAAATTGTTTTACCTTAAAAATTGCTATAATTTAATAGAAAATATATGAAATCCTTAGAAATTTGAATTTATGAATAAAATATCGCCAAACATTTTATAGTGTGTTTTAAGAACTAGTAAGATTCACCATAGTTTCTACACTAAAAAATAATCTTACACCCTTAAAATTTTATGTGATAAGTTTGACACCTAGCGAATGGATGAAAGAAGAGTAAAGAAGCTAAGTTTCAGTTGTGATATAAAGTACAATAGATGGCATAAATGTCGTGAGAAGAAATTATTATACATAGACTGTGAAGAGGAAGAAGATCAAGAATTAAAACCGTTACAAGTTCTAGAGCTAGAAGAAACTACTCTAACAATATTTTTTATGCTTTGGTTGGCATCAATATTCCAAAACCCTTAAAGATAAAATGACACTTAGAAAAGGAAAAGGTAGTAGTATTGATTGACTCTAGTAGCTCATATAACTTAATCAGTGACAAATTAACAAAACCTCTAAATTCCTTTGTACTTCCAGCACTAGTGTTTCAAGTAATCATTGCAGATGGAGGTATTATATATTATTTAGGAAAGTGACATAGTATTATATTTAATATGGGGGAGTATTTATTAGATAGTCCCATGATTACAATCTGAATGGGTGGTGTTGACATTGTATTATGAGTCCAATGGTTATAATCATTAAGAATAATGGCCCTTAATTTTCAAGATATTTTCATAATATTTTCCTCGGAAGGCAATGATATTAAGCTTAGAGGTATCCAATAGAAACTGATTAAATTCCTAATCTCTAAGAACATGACAAAATTTCTTAACAAGGGACACAATGGTGTAATTGGCCACATTAGATGTTGAACCATATATAACCTATACTCCCATGACTCTCCAAAAAGTTATCCACATTCATTGCAAGGTATTTTAAGAGATTCCCGAGGGTCTTCCACCTGATCAGGATAATGACCATGCTATTCGTTCACAACCTAGAAGTGTACCACCTAGGATTATTCCTTGCAAGAGTCCATATGCACATAAGATTTAGATTGAGTGTATGATCCAAGAAATGTTAGAGGGAAACATAATTTAACCCAACAAAGTACTTTATCTTCACTAATGGTGATGGCTACAAAAAATGATGGTTCATGCCATATGTGTCTAGATATTAGATCACTCAATAGAATGACCAACAAAGGGAAGTTACCTATTCTTGTCATTGATAAATTATTAAATGAATTATATGGATATATTTTCTTTAATAATTTGTATCTTTGTTAGGAACATCATTGAAGCATAATGATGCAAGAAAACATTCCAAAATCCTCTGCAACACATGAAATTCATTACAAATTTTTGGTCGTGTCATTTGGCCTTATCAATGCATATTCAACATTTGGGAGCTTGATGAATTATATTTTCAAACCCTTTTTATATATTTTTCAGTGGTATTTTTTAGGATACACTAATCTATAAATAATCTTGGGAATAACATGTGCAAGTGTTGATAGGGTCTTAATACTATTAGAAGGGAAAAACTTCATTAAAATACTTCCAATTTGCATTTAGGGTTTAAGAAGTGGATTACTTCCAATTATTTCAAAGAAACCTATCAAAACTAAATATATGATGAAATGGACAATCCCAAAAATATTGAAGAAACTTAGATGATTCTTAAGATTGACAAACTAGTACTGCAAGTTTGTTAAAAATTATGATCAAATAGTAGAACCTATCACAACATTATTAAAGAAGGAAGAATTTTCTTACACTCAGGAAGAAAAAAAAGATTTTAAAAAACTCAATGATACTATTTAAGGCTCTTATCCTAGCCACACACAACTTCGCAAAATCCTTTGTTGTGTAGTGTGATGCCTTAGGCCGTGGCCTTGTTGTAATTTTAGTGGAAGAAGGAAAGTATATCATAGTTTAAATCAACCAACTTAAAGGAATAAAGTTACTCAAACCCATTAATGAAAATTAAATGTTGGCCATACTACATGCAGTTAAGAAATCACACCTTGACAACAAGAAGACAATTCAAAGTAAAACTAGATTATGATAATTTGTAGTAATTCTTATAGTAATGATTATTTTTAGAAGAATTAAACATACGGGTTACAAATATGATAGGGTATGACTTTGAAATTTTCTACAAAAGAGAAAAACATAATATGGCGGTATATGCACTTTCAATGGAAGAGAAGAAATGGAAGGTACAATGTGTTATTTTCATTATATAGATTGATTAGGTGGAAGAAGTAAGGATAGAATGGGACCAATATTATAAGGTATGTGTGATCATTCAACATATACAAGAGGACACAAGTGCATTAGATAACTTTTTATGGAATAACTATTTGTTTTGGTATCGAGATCACATATATTTATGTACTAATTCCCAACTCAAACAGAAGGTCCTTTTGGAATTTCACTTCTTCTATAGGAGGACATTCAAGGTTATTGAAAACATCCTATAGGATCAAGAAGGATATTTTTGGGGAAGTTATTAAATCTTATTCTAAAAAAAAATTGGTTTTATTTGTGGTTTACCAACAAAATAATAGAGAGGCAATCAAGACCCTAGCTTTGCTACAACCATTAGCTATACCAATTAAACATCAGGAAGAAGTTTCAACGGATTTTGTTATAAGTTTACCTAAATCTGAAGGAAAGAATGTCATCACGGTAGTAGTTGATTAGCTAAAAAATTATACTTTTTTTTCTTATGTTTCTCATTATTTTAAAGAAAATTAATTAGTTGCAACAATCATGGAAACAATTCAAAATCTACACCGAATCTTGAATACTATTGTAAGTGATAGAGATGCAATTTTCTCTAGGAATGTTTGGAATGAATTATTTTCAGTTTTAGATGCTCCAGTGGCACATGTTTCAACTTAAAATCCTCAATATGATGGGAAAACTAATATTTTGATAAATTTCTAGAAGGATATCATTGTTTCTTTTCATCTATTCAACCAAAAAAGGGGTTAAGTGGTTTCCCTTGTTAGAATGGTGGTACAAACATCCTTTCATACTCCAGAAAAATATCCCCTTTTATGGAACATTATAGATATTATCCTCCATCCATCACATCACCCTTGAAAGTGAATGCAAATATTCAAGTATTAGGGTGCCACAAAAGGTATTGACAAGATGGTCCCAAACTATTGAAGGACAACTTGGTTATAATGAAAAATAGGATGAAACAACAAGCATATCAACATTGTAGTGAAAGGGAGTTTGAAGTGTGAGATTGGGTACTTTTGAGGATAAAATTGTACAAATGGATGTCCCTCAAGAAATGTAAGAAGGAAAATAAATTAGCTCCTAAGTATTATGACCCCTATAAAGTGTTGCAAAGGATTAGAAACATAGATGACAAATTGGATTTGCCTAAACTTCACATGTAATATAGTGTTGGGAGCGGGATCCCCCAAGGGCAGTTTTGGGGTTGAAAGCCCATGTTTGAGTTAAATTTTGTAATAAAATGGTGAAGTCTCTACATTTTGTGTTGTGGGGCGTGAAGGCATTATGTGTCATAAAGGGTAGTCCTCCGTTCGTTTTGTAAAGTAAAAGTCAGTTGTAAATTGTATAAAAAGAGCTAATCTCTAAGTAGTTTTAGAGACATAGAATGATGAATAATGAAAGAGAGTCATAGCTCTAAAATAAGAAGTCTACCTATTGGGTCGTAGCGCAGGTAGAGGATTTGCAACTAAGTGCGTAGAGGCCTAGGATAAAAGTCTGCAACTGAGTGCGCAGACCCCTCCAGCTATGTGCGCAGGGTGGACAAAGTCTATAAACACTTAGAAGATATTAATAAAGAGAGATATTCAGCAATTCCTATGTCTTTGTTCTGTTAATGCATCTTGATATGTTGTGAATGAATTTCCTTTATTATGCTTATGTGATGTGTGAATGAATGCAATTACGTTGAATAATTGAACGCAATTACGATTATCTATTTACATGGTGTTAACTACAATTATTTGATAAGATAATTAAGTCACTTAGATTAATCGGGGAATCTACACGGCACGCTGCCATAGCAACGTGAAAGTACTTGAGCAGTAGGTTAGGGCTGCACGAAGGTCAATCATACCCTTTCGCGGAGGTATTAAGGACAGAATAGAGGGCTCGTCTTACAAGCCCCAGAGCGAAGTGACCAATGTGAAGGTAGGGATAAAAGGAATCAAACAACATCACAAACATCTTAGGGTGCAGAAACTTGGTTCCAGCACCCCCCCATACTTTTTTGGGTGAGACTTCGGTCCGCGCTCCGTGGGCTGATGCCGAAAGGGCCAGTAGTGTAGGGATTTATTTGGCTAATTAACACTGACCTGGGTCAGGTCCCCTCAAGCCAACAAATGGTTTCGTTGCCAGGACCAAAATATGCATAAGAGATGTGTGATGTCGTATCACTAGAATCCAACTAAGAAGGAGATCGAAGACTGGTTTGATAGGAAGATTGACGAATTTACAGCGCATGAGAATAGAAACCCGCGATTGACAAAGGAACAATGGATGGACAAATAAATGTTTACAGAGATCCACGCGATCTTCTTTCGCTTCTTCCTTATTGATCTATATGAGTGGATCCCGAAGTTAGCAGATAGCCAGGGAAGGTGGAAACTTGATGTTCCTATTGTGTGGACCTCAAAGCTAATACAAAAATTGGAAGCATCGGAGGATAAGATCGCCTGCGATGTCAATCATTGGCTCGATCGCATCATAGGAGGATTTATGACTGAATTCGCAGTTGACACCTCAGTTAGCTACAACGAGGTGAAGCGACGCATTTTCAAAGGAACACGAGGTAAGTACATAAAATATTTGAATACCTAGATTAAAATGCTATTGTCCGAAAAATGGGTTATGCAGCTACCTTGATGTTCGGAACTACGCAAAGCAGAAAAACTTATAGAAACAAAGGAAAAAAGGGTCCTAAGTATAGTCCGTTGATCTCACCTCCGCAAGGTGATGAAGAAGGAATAGCAAAGGTTTCTCTATGAAGTGCTATTCAGTTAATAAGACAAGGATTCCTGCGAATACCACCTCCACCCACACCACCTCCGACCTCATCACCATCACCTCCAACTTCATCCGTACCACCTCCATGTCCACCACAGTTTAGTATGGAAAATACAGTGAAGTTGCCTTTGTTCAAAGGCTTGGGAAATGAGGAGCCAGACCAATTCTGGTTCATTCGAAGGGCTATATGGGAAAATCAAGGTGTTACAGATGATCATATAAAGAAGGTGACACTGGTTAGTGCTCTGCAAGATCACGCACTAACCTGTTATATTAAGTACTCTAATGATACCTAAATGCTCGAGTGGCAGACATCTAGACAGCAATGAATAGAGAATTCAGCGGGCCTAAATCTGAGGCGCAGTTGATTGTGGGATTCAAAGAAATCATGATGCAACTAGGTGAGACGCCTTGGGAACTAGATCAGAGCTTGAAATGTACAATTCACGAAGCCAACATGAACCTAACAAATGGACAACATCGCGAGTGGTTTGTTGCTTCTCTCCTTCCATACTTAAGGGTTGCACTGTCACAACAGAATATAACCACTTAGGTATAGGCCTTAGAGATTTCCATGAGACTACATGAAACTTCAATGCAAGATCCAATCTGATAGTTCAGCAGATCCATGTGCAATTGAAGAATCTATGCCTTGAGATGCAAAGTCTGAAGCAGGACAGGAAGGTTCAACCATAGGTGCGCGAGGAGGTATGGTGCTTGAAATGAAAGAGTCAGGGGCATGACAAGGACCATTGCCCAGCCTTTTCGAACTATATTGCAAGAGGTGGACCATGCCTTCAAGGTCAGAAGCTCAATAAGGATCTGGTGTGGGGCCTACATTATGGTGTGTTATCTGTGAGGTAGCAGGAAAACATGCCACAGATAACTATCATTTGCTGCAGAAGTTTGTACAAGCACTGCAACAACTGTTCTGCAACTTTTGTACGTCGGTAGGGCGTGATGAGTGCACTTGTAGGAGTTATGAATTGATGATGGATAGAACTCCCACCTATAGGGCTCAAACTGAAATGTGGCCCCCTGAACAGAGCGTAGGGATGGCGTGGACAGGATTTCAAGGGCACAGAAGAGGCCAAGGTGGAGGAGGACTTGGTCGAGGTCGGGGACATTTGATTTGCTACAATTGTGGAGGGCCAGGACATTATGCCTGCGATTGCACTAACCCAACACGCCCATCATGCAAGTATTGCACATTGTTTGATCATGAAATGGAAGACTGTCCTATGATGAAAGATAGGATACTTGACAAAGGGGCGCTACCACCTCCACCGACTCAGAACTTGCAAATGATGAGGTCTGAGCCGTGTGAAGAGGATCCAAATGTAAATATAGTGCTCATAAGTGGAATCGGGATAGGAGATGATAAGGGGAAATAGCCAGAATATAGTACATAGGTTCACAAAGCTCCAGCGAAGGAGGTGGAGTTCAATTTGGAGTGTGCACGTGAAACCTTCATGGAAGCTAAGAAGAGCTTCGCTGGGGCCTCCACCTCAAGGAGCAAGGATAAGCCTGAGCAGGAGATGGGCCCCTCTATGCTCAAAACTTTCCTGGAGACCTGTATGAAGTTATTGCGCTATAGTAAGGCTATGAAAGGGTTACAAGAGATCATCAATAGATGCATTGGAACTGTGTCGGGTGAGTCGCGCGTAGTATGAAATATTGGCAAGCATAAAATAAGGACGGGACGAGAGATGAGATTGACCACGTAAAGAGGAGAGTATGTGATGGATCAGGTTATTTTGGACATGGGGTCAGATGCGAATGTACTACCGAAATAAACTTGGGAATAGATGGGGATACCTGCACTGCAATGGTCTTTGATTCAGCTAAGGATCGCGAATCAGCAAAAGATCATCCCCATGGGGCAGCTGCAGGGGGTGATTGCTGATATTGAAGGTGCGAGCATGCTGGCTGATTTGGAAGTAATAGAGATAGTGGATGACAACAATCTCTACCCTACGCTCCTATGAATTGATTGGGCTATTGATACGAATGGGGTAATCAATATGAAGAAGTGAAAGATGGTCTTTGAGAAGAAATCGTTGTGCGTAATAATACCTCTAGATCCTGCTGAGGTTTCGCGTTATACAGAACCAGTCCACGATTATGAGAGCGATGATGATTTGGACTTTATCTATAAGATAACGGTGCGAGATCAAGATTGGGTGAATGCCACTGTGGATGGACGAATTACATGGGATCGAGAGATTTCTTGCACTTCGAACTCCAATGAAGAGTTAGAGCACTAGCAGAACCAATTACATGAAGTGACTATGCTGAACTACAACATGATGACCCGATCACTGCGTTGTGTGTCCTCAGAGGTAAGAAATATACCTACTTATGACAGACTGAATGAGGTAGATATCGTTTTGGATGCATTTGAAAGGGAGCTACCGGAAAAGCAACACTTCCAGGTGTTGGACTGGGCCCTACGCGCTACGCCCGCAAGATGGTGGGGTGCGCATAAGGGAAGCTTTGATGATTGGCGTGAATGTAGGAGAATGATGAGAACTCACTTTGGGAAGTCGAAGATCTGAATGATAGACAAGTATGATGGGAAGGATGATCCGCACACGCATTTGGCCCAATGGACCTAGGCTTATGGAGAAAAGCCCCAACCTAAATGGGTGCACTTGTTTTGTCATAGCCTGGATATTGTCTTGATGAACTGTTCTATAGAAACTGAACTACGCCATGGGACAGGCAAATGGGATATCTTTCGTGAGGGATTCATGATGACATTTAGTTTTGAGGAAGGCTTTGATGGTATTGATGAAGTGCTACAAGAAGTGAAAGCAACAATCTTTAGGATACAACAGGATCCTTTAGACATGATTCAGCCTGAATGGGCTATTCAGCTGAGTCACGTGCTAGAATGTTATAATGTAACTACTGAAGAAGAGGATGAGGATCCATGGAAGATTAACATTACAGAAACAGAAGGTGACCACGAGGTTGAAGGGCCACAGATTGAGAACCCCGATATAACCACGTCATTGAAAATGAAACAAGTAAACATTAGTACTGAGGCAAAGCCCAAATTCGTGAAGATTGGAGATTACTGAGACGATGCAATGGTGGATAAGGTCATTGAATTGCTCAGTGAATAGCAGGATTTATTGCCTACCAAGTTTATGGACATGAAAAGGATAATCGGGGACCTAGGAATGATGAAGATTACATTGAAACCTAACGCGAAGCCGGTTAAGCAAAGGCCTTATCGTCTCAATCCAAAATATAAGGAAAAGGTCCACTTAGAGCTGGACAAGATGCTCATAGCAGGCATCATTGAGCCTGTGGAAGAATCTGACTGGGTAAGTCCAATGGTGGTACAGGAAAAGAAGCAGAAGGATGGAATAAGGATATGCGTGGATCTTAGAAAGCTAAATGGTGCTTGTGTACATGATCCTTTCCCAACTCCATTCACTGATGAAGTGTTGGACAATGTGGGTGGCCAGGAAGCATATTCCTTCACTGATGGGTTCTCTCGGTACCACCAGATCAAAATCGCGCTGGAGGACAGGAGCAAGATAACCTTCGCGACTATGTGGGGTTGTTTTCAGTACACTGTAATGCCATTTGGATTGAAGAATGTGCCTGCGATCTTCTCCTGCGTAGTTGTTTTTGTGTTCAGGGAATTTATTCATAAGTTCCTAGAGGTATATTTTGATGAATGGATTGTGTTTGGGCTGGTTAAATGCCATGTAGCGAGCTTGCACCTGATGCTGGATACCTGTCGAAGATACCAGATCACGCTCAATCTTAAGAAGTGTCTATTTTTTGTTCCTTTTGGGAACCTATTGGGGCATGTGGTTTGCAGAAAATGAATGATGGTAAATCCTACAAAGATAGGGGTGATATTGAACTTGGGAGCACGAAGGATTGTGAAGCAGGTGTGCACTACCCTGGGACATACGGGATATTACAGAAAGTTTATCAAAGGCTATGCCCAGATCATCGTGCCTATGGAGAAATTGTTGAAGAAGGATGTCACATTCTATTGGAATGATGACTATAAGAAAAGCTCGGATATAATGAAAGAAAATATGGTCACCGCTTAGATCCTAGTCTTCCCAGATTGGAAGAAAGAGTTTCATGTACATTTCGACACATCATATATAGCACTGGGAGCAGTACTGACACAGGTTGGCGGAGAAGGCTTGGATCATCCTATCATGTTCGCAAGCCGAAGATTATCCTAAGAAGATAAGAACTATTCCACTACTGAGCGCAAAGGGCTAGCTATGGTGTATGCACTCCAGAAGTATAGGCACTACTTGCTGGGAGGCAATTTTAAGATGTATACGGATCACTCCACGCTAAAGTACCTGGTCAATAAGGTTGTGTTGGGGGGGAGAATCTGCAAGTGGCTCTTATTGTTCTAGGAGTATGATTTTGAAGCTCTTGTGAAGCCTGGACAACTAAACGTGGGACCAGACCATCTATCGTACATCGAAACAGGGGAGGAACCCACTAACTTGGAAGAAGGATTGCCTAACGCACAAATATTTGCATTGTGTGTAGTGAATGGTCATTTTTAGGATATAATATGTTTCCTAATGATAGGTACTACACGAGAAGGATACACTTTCCAGCAAAAAAAGGAATTAGTGGTGCACGCGGCAGATTTCTCTGTCATTGTTGGGCACCTCTACAAGATGGGGAATGATGAGATATTGCGACGGTACGTACCTAAGTTTGAAAGAAGGAGCATCCTCACGGACACTCATGGGGGCACTATGGGAGGAAATTATGCAAGGAGAGAAACCATGCAAAAGATTCTACACGCAGGGTTGTGGTGGCCAACCCTCCATCAGGACTCAAAAGCATATTGCAAGGCGTGTGATGTGTGTCAAAGGACTGGCAGGCCATCGCAGAGGGATGAGATGCCTTTGAATCCATAGATGAATTTTCAACCCTTTGAGAAGTGGGCGATAGATTTTGTGGGATCCATTCAACCCCAAGGAAAGATGGGAGCAAGGTACATTATCACCACGACAGAGTATTTGACTCATTGGGAAGAGGCACAGCCTATGAAGGATTGCACGGGTGCGACTGCCATGAAGTTCCTATTTGAGGATGTAATGACATGATTTGGATGTCCAAATATCTTGATGAGTGATCATGGTACGCACTTCCTAAATGAGACGATCAATGCATCGACGAAGGACTTTTAGGTATACCACTAGAAGAGCATACCGTATCACCCGCAGGCTAACTGGACGATGGAAGCATTCAAAAAAGTTCTCGATAATGCGTTGACCAAGGTTTGCAATTCTCAGCAAAGTGATTGGGACCTACACATACCTGCAGTATTATGGGCTTATCAAACAACATGCAAGAAGTTGACTAGACAAAGCCCCTTTAGGCTTGTCTATGGGGTTGAAGCGTTAATGCCTATGGAATACATCGTTCCTAGTCTGCAACTCTCACAGGTATGAAAGATCGCAAAGCATTGGAGGAGAGGCTCACACAACTAGATGAGCTCAAAGAAGAGATATTTTTGGCTGGATTTCACCAGCAGTTCCAAAAGTAGTGCGAAAAGGCATGGCATGATCAACACATTAAGTTGTGCACATTTAAGGTAAATGACCTAGTTTTTCTATATGATAGTAAGTTTGACAAATTTCCAAGGATTTTCAAGATGCACTGCTTAGGGCCTTATGTTATTAAGGAGATTATCGATGGAGGAGTGGTACAATTGGTCAAACTAAGTGGAGAACCCTTCCCAGGAAAGGTGAATGACAATCGCTTGAAGTCATACACCGGCAGTCTGGCCATGTGACTAGATGAAGGTAGCACAGTCTTAGCACTCCAGACAGCTGAAAGGAGGCACGAGACTATAAAACTACACTGCCCAGGTTGGGGAGCTGTGCGATTGGAAGATGGTGCGAAGGAAGGGAGTGTCACTGGGTCTGTGGCAGTGCAAAGAGAGCTATGCTACCCAGGGAGAAATAGCAGGTTGGCCGGAAAGTGACCGTTATGGTCACTGTTCATGAAAAGAGGGCAGAAGTGAGGCCAAATGGAGTGAGCTGCTAGCATTTAAGACGAAATTTATGGCTTGGATCCTTGAAAATCTGTCGCCAATCCGGCATTAATGAACTGATTTTGGGGGGAACGGTTGGATTTGAGTTCAAAATTCCCTATAAATTGCAAGTGGTTGTCCACCAAGAAACACTTGGCATTTTGATAATTAAGTTGTTGAGCTCTAAAATACCTATGGACCCATAGTTCTTCAAGGCTATCAAAGAGACTCTTTCATTTTGAAACTTGCCCCAGACGTCGTGAACACTGATAGAGAGTGTTATGTTAGCACCCCTAGAAATTATCAAGACAGAGAAAGTTGTAGAAGAGTCAGCACAAGAAATGGAAAAACTAGCAGAAGTAGCTGCTCCCAATGTAGCTTCTTCAAAAGTAGCTGAAGTATTGGCAAAGGTCCCTAAGTCACCGAGAATGTCTAGACCAAATCCAACCCCAACAAAAGAGACTATGAAGGACAAGAAGGGCAAGTAGCCTGCCATACCAGTGTGTGCCTCGCCAAGGTGAAACCCACCAAAACCTACTGCATAGGAGAAAGGCAAGGCTATATACCTAGAAGCAGAGAACGAAGATATCGAAGACATCTCGATGGACGATGAGGATGCAGGAATGGAAGTAGAGGAGGTTGAAGCCTAGGGTGCGGACCCTATTACACGGTTTCCAAACGACATTGATGAGAGTAAGACTCCCCTACAAACCCCTCTGCTACCAGATGAAATTGCTTTTGACAGTCCACGTTTGGCATAGGTGCCGATACTAAAGCTTGAAGACTGGGACTTGGCAGACCACAAAAATTTCCCCCACCTGGCGACGGTGCAACTGATGCGCCGCATCATAGACAAGAATACGGGGATGACTGCGTTGGAGCCACAGAAGTGGCTCTGGGGAGTAGAGAATGCATGATTGCTCAACCTGCTCTGGGTGTCGCACTATAACCGCACCCTGGTGACAGTTTTGGTCATCAAGAAGTTGTTATGCTTAGTGCGTGATGGGCGTCTATGGCTAGAGGAGCCAATACCCATCATAGATATGTTGACTCATCGAATAACGTGCCTACCGTATACAGGTGAGAATCCAGCGATGATCTTCGACGGCAAGTAGGCTCTCACAGAGTCAATGAAGGAAAAATTCAAGCTGGTGAAGAAGCCACGCGGGTACGCTATCTCTAGCATCTACAACCCCACTGTGAAGGTAGCAATGCAAATCCTTGTAGGGAAGGTGATGTAGAAGTGTCACACCGATGAGGTGCCATTGGCTGTCATTGCGCTTGCACAGCAGTGCGCGGAAGGAGTCCAATTTAACTGCTGCGAAGCACAAGAGCAAAGAAAGACATTCCACTATGTGTGGCTCTTGTTGTCGATTGTGTTGGTAGCATGGGAGCTACTAGATGACATCCAGTTACCTTCAGTAATGCTAGACCTCCTTAAAGTAGCAAAGTATGCTTCATTGTGCGTGACTAAGGACACGCAGTGAGTTCGGGACATAAAGATCTTCTAGATCTTGATGGAAATGAATATTAGGATAGCCATCAATCGTAAGCCATGATTGTCACCCACAGTGTATGCTAACCTGCAAAGCTATGCCGAATTCAAAGCTGATTTCCAACGAGTCTCCATCAGGGTGAGGAAGGACCCTGCATAGAAGTGGTACGACTTGCCGTATCTAGCCACATATGATGTCATTTATTCGGTGCTTGATCAATGGCTGGTGGAGTGGCGCACTACCACGGACTTGGCAGTGGGTGGAAGCAAGTCCGACAGTGGGTGGAAGCAAGTCCACTGCACATAAGAAGAAGGAGGAGGCCAAGTTGAATATGACACAGCTGGTCGAGAAGAGGAAAAAGGAGGCCACTAAAAAGGCCCAGGCATAGCAGGTAGGAGAGGAGGTAGGAAAACAGACATGTGGCACAAAGCGGGGCTCTGACAAAGGCATGCGATCACCTTCACCTGAGATAGAAGAGGAAGAAACAGAATAGCACGGCGTGAACCCTCAAGAGACGTCTACCCGCATTAAGCACCCAAGAGAGTGTCCAGAAAGAAATCCAAGGTGACCAAGACCTCGCTGGACCCTATCACATTGACGGAGGGCGACTTACATGATATTGGTGACACAGTTAGAGATGTCACTGCAGAGGCCCTGTAGCAATTTGAATAGCAACAGAATATCATACTAGGGGCTATCCAGACCAGGTTGCAGGAGTTACAAACCCGTGCATTGCAGGCTGGTACAGTGTCTACCATATTGGTTATTGTCACTTCAAAGGCTGTTGATATGCTGCGCACGAAGGGTTCTAGTGCAATAGTGCTACCAGATGGAGCATTGACCACGGAAAATGAGGCTTACAGGCCCACTGTCGGTGCCTTCAAGGGAGTTGGGTTGAACCTGGCAGCGCTTCCACATGAAGCAATCCACCTCTTGCAGGATGGATTAATTGCGTAAATGAGGGCTCAAGAGCACCGCACCCTCCAGGTGATTAGCAAACAATAGATCAACAACAAACAGATGGGCCTACAAAGAAATTTTTCCATCGCCGCTAAGACCTAGGCGACCAACCAAAGAAAGAAGATCATGCAGGTCATTGAGGAGGCATGCAGAATGGTTCCAGAGTTGGCCATTCCGGAGGAAGAGCCAGTCGAGGTCTGCATCCGCAAGTTGACCATATGGGTGTGTGACACTCAGACTGAGATGGGGCAGGTTCAGTTGGAACTGAACCTGTAAATTATTGAGCTATAGCTGAGGGCGCAACCCTCCACACCACCATAAGTAAAGGAACAACGAGAAAACACTATCACAGAGGTAGTCGCGGCGGTGGAAAGTGTAGTAGCAGACTGCATGCAATTGTGCGAGCAACCATTTGAGGTCCTGACAAGCTTGCAGGAGGACCCAAATGTACAGAGGCTGGAGACGGAAGTGCACGAGCTAAAAAAGTGCTACGATGAAGTTAAGGGCACAACGCAAACTATCCCGCTGACACGAAGGCTAGCCAAGCTGCAAGAGGCCAAGAAACTAAAGGAGCAGGTGGACGTAGCGCTGCACAAGGTAGCAATGCTAAAGGCTCGACTAAATCCCTGGCTAGAGGAAGCTTATGCAGTCACAAGAAATATTGAAGGCAAGCTTGTGATTCTACAAGAACGCAACAAAAGCTTCAGGCTGACAATGCAGTAGCAGTGACAGAGAGGACGGTAGAAGATGCGAAGCAGGCAGCAGCTCAGTGCACAGCCAAGGTAGCGGTCATACGGGTTGAGCTGGATGAGCTTCACACAAAGATCTTCACACCTACTGAGTGACTTGAGGGCGAGTCACGATGTTTGTGTTGGGGGCCTATTGGGAGCAGGATCCCCTAAGCAAAGTTTTAGGGCTAAAAGCCCATGTTTGAGTTAAATTTTGTAATAAAATGGTAAAGTCTCTGCATTTTCTAGTCATGGGGCATGAAGGTGTTATGTGTCATAAAGGGTATTCCGCCTTTAGTTTTTTAAAGTAAAGGCCAACTGTAAGATTTCTACTTGTGGTCCACGGACCATGGGATTATATAAAAAGAGCTAAGCTCTAAGTAGTTTTAGAGACATAGAATGATGAATAATGTAAGAGAGTCGTAGCTCTGAAGTAAGAAGTTTGATTCTTGGGTCGTAGCATAGGTAGAGGCTCTGCAGCTGAGTGCGCAGAGGCCTAGGGTAGAAGTCTATAGCTAAGTGCGCAGACCCCTGCAGCTGTGTGTGTAGGGTGGACAGAGTCTGTAAACACGTAGAAGATATTGATAAAGGGAGATATTCAACAATTCTTGTGTCTTTGTTTTGTTAATGCATCTTGATATGTTGTGAATGAATTTCCTTTATTATGCTTTTGTGATGCATGAATGAATGCAATTACGATGAATAATTGAATGAAATTACGTTGAATAATTGAACGCGATTACAATTATCTGTTTACATGGTGTTAACTATAATTATTTGATAAGATAAGTGAGCCACTTAGATTAATTGGGGAATCTACATGAGGCGCTGCCATAGTAGTGCGAAAGTACCTGAGCAGTAGGTTAGGGCTGCGCGAAGGTTGATCGTACCCTTTTGCAGAGGTATTAAAGGATAGAATTGAGGGCTCATCTTACAAGCCCCAGAGGGAAGCGACTTGCGTGAAGGCAGGGATAAAAGGAATCAAATGACATCACAACCATCTCAGGGTGCGGAAACTTGGATCCAGCATACCCCCATACTGCTTCGAGTGAGACTTTGGTCCGTGCTCCGCTAGTTGATGCCAAAAGGGCCAGTAGTGTAGGGATTTGTTTGGCTAATTAACACTAAACCTGGGTCAGGCCCCCTCAAGCCAACACATAGAATTCCATGCTTCTTGTTTAAATAAGGTAATAAACAACAAGATCCTAGTTTAAATTATTTTACTAGATAGTAATGAATAAGGTAACATCATACTAGAACCTAAAATAATCCTTAAAACAAGGATTAAGTAGCTATGAAAACAAGCATTTACTAAGTACCTCATCAAATGGAAGAAACTATGAATGGAAGAGGGAACATGGGAATATGATTTATTCATGCATAAACACCTACATTTATTCAAGTGTTGAGGACAACACTTCTTTTAAGAGGGGGGGGGGGGGGGGGGGGGCGGGGGGCAGGTTGCCCTAGACAAAGCCCATGTTAAGCATAAAATCCTCATAGAAAGCCCTATACAGTGATTTATACTTCTATTTTTACATAAATTGTGTTGGATATACCCTTGAATTGTAAGTTTACCCTTCATCTTATCGATATATATATATATATATATATATATAATATATCAATATATATAATTAATATATATATATATAAATATATATATATGGAGACCCTAGTTTTAGAATCATCTCATCTCTTTCTTATGAATTTATCAATTCTAAGAGGAGGTTTCACTCTTGAAGAGTATTATATTTCATTCTTATATCTATTTATCAAGGTTGGACATTCCTCTCTCTCTATTTTTAAGTATTTTTTTCTAACATCACATGGCTAAAATGTGATAAACCAATGAGAACTATATTGAGGAAAAACATGGGTGGCTTAATACAAACCCTACAAATACAAGTGCCAAGGATTGATACCATGAAAAGAGGAAATTATTTGAAGACATAGCTATTAATTTCTGGCAACTTACTGACAAATTCTATTCATGGGATCATATTCCTATTTCCAAGAGGACTAATTTTGACTATTGAAGCACTCAATTTGGACAAGGGAAAGTGTATTTTTGAAGAAAATCCCACATGTGCACAAAAGGATAGGTCAACCCAAAAGAGAAATTGGATGCCAATGAATGGCTATAAATGAAATTCAAGTGACCCTCATTTGGATATCACCATCATGATCAATTTTCTTTCTTTGGGTTTGGATCACACATGTCTAAAGTTGGGTCGTGAATTTTGGTTTGTACAAGTTCGAGATTGTAGGATCTAAAACTCGCACATCTGTTTAGGATTTTTGTTGCCAGCCGCAGACATGCTTCAGGAAAATTCCTTTTGAAACGTAGGAATGCAAGCCCATGCATGTGGTTGGAGGGTTTTATTCACACGCACATCACTACTCTACATGTGGTTGAGAGCTAGGGTTTGATTTTATAGTTGACCATAGATTTCGTCAGTTGGCCACAAAGTTTGACAATTAACCGCAAAGAATGATAGTTGACTGCAAACTTCTAAATCAAGAATTTGATTATTGGCATTGATGATTTCATCTCATGGATGTTTTTTAGTTTATTTTTTTGGATAGGTTTATGGCAAAATATATGGATCATTATACTATCTTTTTGTTGGATCATTCAATGATAATTTAATAAGAAGAAGAATTTGAAAGGGTTTTCCCCATATTGGTTTTTCCCTCGCCTCTGACCAATCTGGGTGTTTCTATGTGTGAATGATTTTCTTTTATTATTCCTTTATGTTCTGTTGCATTAATGATGATATTGTTCTTTCTATATAGTTTCATATGTTGTTGAATAATGTTGTAAATATCGATAATGTTACGATGTTGTGGGGTGAATTTAATATGAAAATGAAGAAATTCAATTATCTAAAGGAAAGAACAATATATCCCTAAAAATACTTAACATGGTATCAGATTTTGGCTGAAGAAAATTCAATGAATATCACCCTTATGAAGACATCATTGATGGAAGTAAGAGCAGATGGAGGAGACCTAAAAGAATACTAGGGTTTGAAGGAAACCCTAGGTAATTTGGTTATTAGGGTTTAATGGATATAATGAGGTTAGGTTTTGGAAGAAACCTTAGATTATGACAAATATTTGAGATGTAAAAAAACTAGCACGATCAATGTGAAGATGTTCTATCACTTGTGTGAGATTCAACATAACCCTAGTTGGGCTAGTCTCATCTAGGCTTGATTGTTGATGAATATGGTCGAAATATAATGAAGGAAACAATTTTATATGGACAATGGACAGTAATGACTCTTGAAGGTTGGTTCAAGAGGGAGGTGATCACCTCTCATTGAAGATAAGTACATTTTCTTATTTATGTTACTTATTTATGTCTTTGCTTTTGTTTAGATTTATTAATTTTATAATTGATTATACTTCTTGCATATATATTATAGTATTTTGATACTTATAACCTGATGATGAGATGTGATTAGTGGATCCTTATTTAGGATCATCTGAGGTGCATGAAGAGAAGAGCTAGTGCTGGAAACAGAAAGAGGCACATGATGAAAAGTTAACAAAGTTCTCAAGCTACCAATGTCAAATAAGAAGGTGCACAAGCATCATGAATACTACAAGGTATGTAAGCTGCAATATTGGATGGCAAGTTAAGCCCCGAGGTATGACAATAATATGAAAGTAAGTTTGATTTATGGTACATGTGATATATATATTGATGCTCTTAATATTTGGCAAGCATCTTTAATTTTAGACATTATGGATTTCATAAAGAAGGCTAGCACATTGTTATAATATATGATAGCTTGATGTTGTTGCTAATTCTTGATATAAGTGTGATGAAAGTGTAATAGTAATATTGATTCTCTTGTTGATCATGTTGGAAATAATACTGAGAGGGGGGGTGAATCAGTATTATCAAGTCAAATAATCCTTTTCAAAAACCAAATTGTATACGCTACTTCAGTTAATTAAACTCGCGTATATACGCAACTATTCAGAGGTAAACCAACATACACAGAGCAAACCTTTTAATTTTCTTAAACTTTCAGATGATGTTTGTTAATCTGAGATGCAGCATCAAATAACCAGTAACCAGAGATAGTAAGACAGAGCAGAAAGACAATCACACACAAGAACACCAGATATAAGGTGGAAACCCAATGTGGGTGAAAACCACCTGCTGCAATTCGTCTCTATCTTTCTTTAAATTAGAAACTTCTGTTTACAATGTACTGGTGCAGTCCTTTACCAGTACGCAGCTGCAACCTGCAGAGAGCTACAACTCTCTCTCGTTTTCCAGCTCTCCTGGAAGGGAGCTACAACCCCCTCAGCTCTTGTACTAGCCAAGATA